>JAJAGP010003647.1:47788-67802 GCA_025084515.1 Ancistrus triradiatus
CATTGCCAACAAAGGTTATGTTACAAAGTATTGAGTTGAACTTTTTTTATTGACCAAATACTTATTTTTCACCATAATTTACAATTAAATTCTTTAAAAATCCTACAATGTGATTTCCTGGATTTTTTTTCCCTCATTTTGTCTCTCATAGTTGAAATGTACCTATGGTGAAAATTACAGACCTCTCTCATCTTTCTTAGTAGAAGAACTTGCACAATCAGTGGCTGACTAAATACATTTTTGCCCCACTGTATATCAATCCTAGACCTAGTCAGACAATCATACTGCGCCAATGTAGGGCAACAAATTGACCTAATGTGAACTTTGGTTTTTATTTTTTTAATTACAACTATTCAGAAATAAAAAGGAATATCTTCTACTTGGTTATTTAAGATATGGTGAAGTTACAATAGACCGTTTTGTTTCTAGTAATTTATTGTAATAGCAGGGGACTAATTTCTTTGCTTGTTTTTGTTAAAAAACTTATACAAGAAATTGTGCAATGTTCTGCATTGTTTACAGTTCAGAAATAAAAAGCAATGTATTTTATTGAATGTAACATCCCTGTACAGAGAATTTCCTGTAGACTGGGATTTTTGCCACTGCGGGTAGACCCGTATGACCAGACGCTTCGATACACCTGCAAATGCAGCCATTTCATTCACGCTATGGCCTTTGGCACGCCCAAATATAATCACTCCTTTTTGGCAATCATTAACATCTGCTTTGCATCCCCATTTTCCACACAATGAACAAGACATTCACTGCACTGCACCACCTCTTCTCGATCTATGAATCCCATTGCACACCCTGCAGGTATTTATAGCCTGATCATTGTCGTGCAACGCCATCTGCAGGAGCCTGAAGTTACTACCACCTAAAACACATAAGATGACTCATTTTTTGTCCAGGGAGCTTATGTTTACAGTGTTCTTCGGACTGTGCCGGACTCTGACATGAAACACTTCAGTTTGGCAAGCACTAGTTAGTGCCATACACACTTTTCTCTCCTTCACACAGCTCAGACTTCGGCTCAGGAATAAGAGGAAGCCATTCTCCTGTGTGGCTGGTTACTCTCAACCAAAGCTGCAGCAACCGAGAATGTGATGCACAATAGAATGTGTGTCAATACAGTGGCTCCTGTGCATCAACAGAACAGTGAATTATGTCTTGTTAGGATTCTGATCTGTTCCAATAATAACCTCAATGATTATAAAAAGTGTCAAAACTGATTTTGGGTTGTGAGTGAGGGAGAATGAAGCATGCATAACACTGCTTTTGCTCACCCATTGAAAGTGCTCTCATGCACTGAAGTGTCTCTATGTACTCATTTCACTATTCCATTACAAGACACCCTTGAAATGCCTTACAAGTACTTTCAGAATGCTCTAAAATGTTTTGAGTTCTGGTTAGTCGTCCCAAAGCTTGATTCATTTGCTACCTGTGTTTGTCTATGGCCAAAAGGTTAAGACATGAATGTTTTCTGTATAAAAAGTTTGGACTTTTATCTCTTTCAGCCAAAAAGTTTTGGTGATCAAAATTTCGGGGCATTCCTATCAGCTAATATATTAAACACACAAAACAATTCTATTAAGATTGACCCACAAATAAGCAACACACTCAAAGGTTCAACATAAGCATTACTGGCTATACATACCATTTAGGACTGTGGTAGCCTAGCGGTTTAGATACTGGACTATGGAATAGAAGGTCCAGGGTTCAAATCCCACCTCTGCCAAGCTGCCACTGTTGGGTCCTTCAGCAAGACCCTTAACCCATAATTGCTTGGATTGTAAAATTGTATCAGTTGTAAGTCGCTCTGGATAAGGGCGTCTGCTAAATGCTGTAAATGTTAAATATAGTGTGCATTTGGCTTACCGAAAACCTTGGCTTTGGCAAATGGAGGGAAGAGATCAGACTGTCTGTAGAGGTTTCTGTGGATCTGCCAAAGGTCTTTGTGTAGCTTCTTAAAATCACTGTACCTCTTCCAGACCGTGATCTAGAAGAGATAATAGGGGATACATAACTCATCTCAAAGTCATCTCATGACTTTCATCAATTTCAAATGGATTAGTTTCCTTCATCATTTTAGAGTGGCCCCACTCCCCATCTGAGCCATTTGAACTCTCTAATTCTTCTGTAAAACAGCAAGCTCATACGCAGTCCGGATTCAGGCCTAACAAACAGCTAAAGAGTCTCAAGACAGCCACGTACTCTCAAAATGTCCAGCCTTTGGCGTTTGTATGTATCACCTGAAGTTGGGAACTCCAACTACTTCAGCGAGCACAGACTCACTGAGTAATTGGGATCATGCCTGTCATTTTACCTGAGGCTAGAGGTCAGCTAGAGATCCAGCAGGTCAGCTAAAGTATGACTCGGTGATGAATACTAGGTTTCCGCTTGGCTACTGGACTCAATAATATGGCCAAATATTCTATGGAGCAAACAGGGGTTTTCATATCTGAGCATCTGGCAACTGTGCAGAAGACAACCATTATTCACGTGTCACTTCATTCATAATACTTTCTATCCCTTACAAACTGCACCAATCCTGTCAGGTAAGGATTCATCACTGTTTAAGTTCCCTTCTTCCTTAGTCAACTCTTGCAGTGTCAACTGGGTGTTCAATTCAGCTACAGGTTGTGGGGGTTTACTGTCGTTCCAAATTATCAAATACTTTGTTCACGCCTTTGTGGAGAAGGACTCATACTGCAACAGGGTAATAACCCAAAACATACCTCATAGCAATGCAACAACTAGTCAAGTCAAGTCATATTTATTTATATAGTGCTTTTTACAATGGAGCATTGTCTCAAAGCAACTTTACAAGTTTAGATTATCTCCTAATGACTACGTCCAATCCCAAATTGAGCAAGCCTAGGGGCGACAGTGGCAAGGAAAAACTCCCTAAGTGTTATGAGGAAGAAACCTTGGGAGGACCAAGACTCAAAAAGGGACCCAACCTACTTGAAGATCAAACAAGTTCAAGGAGTGCTGTTTTGTCAATGGACCTATCTCCACTGTCACCTGAACTTTCAAACATGGTAAGGGTGGGGTCACTGTACACTGATAAACGTATTATTTTATATCAAACTAAGCCAGTTTTTAATTACTTCAGCAAAAATAGTCCTTAATGTCATAAAGGTTCTGACTCATATTATTTTGTTCTCTTAATCTGAGCTTTATAAGCTTTTGACTGTTAGGATGTGCAGCTCTACAACCAATGACGTAGCACAATTCAGAGTAAAACAACAAAAAACAGGAACATGGTGGAGAACAGTAACATCAGCCAATCTGAATACCACTGCAGCGTCTGCAAATAGTTTAGATGAATTAGCAATTTGTAATTCACACAATATGTTCTCTCTATAGAGAGAACACATTTAAAACATACAATAAATAAAATACATCTAAACTAATATTTTAGAGAAAATGTGATATTATACTCATAATATCACATTTTCCCAAAATATTACTGTACATTACTGTATATTTTATTTTAATTATCATATATATTGTTTTATATTTATGTTCATATTTATTTAGCATCTGTTTACTTAAACTAGTATTATGAACTTATTCATTCGATAACTTAGCTTAATTATTAAATACATCACCTAGGCTGCCTCTTTTTGAGTCTTGGTTCTCCCAAGGTCTCTTACTTATAATTTGGGGAGTTTTTCCTTGCTGCTGTCACCCTAGGCTTGCTCATTTTGGAATTGGGCTTAGATAACAGAAGATAACATACAATTATAAAACTGCTTTGAGACAATGCTCCACTGTAAAAAGTGCTATAGAATTTAATGAGTTTGACTTTGACGAAAGCCTTAATTATAGTTTAAATATGCTATATTCTCATCAGACAATTTTCGTCTATCAGTCATAACAGTATTAACTTCAATACTAAATTATTTAAAAGTCTGATTCCATATAAGAAGCCAACGATGTAATCTGCATCGCTGACGTTTTACTATGAATGTTTACTTCATATCACGCTTTTAACACATTTTTTGCTTCTCCATTTCTGAGGATGTCCCACGGCTTCACTGCTGCGAGGACAACACTGTCTCTCCTCACTGCCTCCATCAACCTAAGGATGAAGCCCTTAGATCCAGTGCTGCGGTTGACAACACTGCCTTTCCTGCTGATCTGCCGAACGTAATGTAACCCTGTGGTGACTCAGTACCCATCAGAGTGTAAAACTTCCAGGAAACAAAAACCAACAGTGACTCTTCTTTTTGGACTACCTATCCCAACTCACACAATCCTAGCTATATACAGTGGGGCAAAAAAGTATTTAGACAGCCACTGATTGTGCAAGTTCTCCTACTTAGAAAGACGAGAGAGGTCTGTAATTTTCATCATAGGTACACTTCAACTATGAGAGACAAAATGAGGAAAAAAAATCCAGGACATCACATTGTAGGATTTAAAAAAAATTTAATTGTAAATCATGGTGGAAAATAAATATTTGGTCACCCACAAACAAGCAAGATTTCTGGTTCTCACAGACCTGTAACAACTTCTTTAAGAAGCTCTTCTGTCCTCCACTCGTTACCTGTATTAATGGCACCTGTTTGACCTCGTTATCTGTATAAAAGACACCTGTCCACAGCCTCAAACAGCCAGACTCCAAACTCAACCATGGCCAAGACCAAAGAGCTGTAGAAGGACACCAGGAAGAAAATTGTACACCTGCAGCAGGCTTGGAAGAGTGAATCCTACAACAGGTAAGCAGGTTGGTGTGAATAAATCCAACTGTGGGGAGCAATTGGTACAGAAAAATGGAAGCATACAAGACATTGCTAAGCTCCCTCGATCTGGGGCCCCAACGCAAGATCTCATCCCAGGCTGTCCTGAAGTTTTGCCAGAAGAGCTATGGATGATCCAGAAGTGAAGCATGGGGGTGGAAACTCAATGCTTTGGGGCTGTTGTTCTGCAAAGGGACAGTATACTTGATACCCCGTGTTAAGGGAAGACTGAACGGGGCCATGATCCCAAACCCCTGCTCTGCAACGAAGGAGTGGGCTCCGTAAAAAGCATTTTCAAGGTCCTGAGTGGCCTAGCCAGTCTCCAGACCTCATCCTCAGCCCCATAGAAAATTTATAGAGGGAGTTGAAACTCCGTGTTGCCCAGCGACAGCCCCAAAACATCACTGCTCTAGAGGAGATCTGCATGGAGGAATGGGCCAAAATACCAGCTACAGTGTGTGCCAACCTGGTGAAGACTTACAGGAAACGTTTGACCTCTGTCATTGGCAACAAAGGTTATGTTACAAAGTATCGAGTTTAACTTTTCTTATTGACCAAATACTTATTTTCCACCATGAGTTACAATTAAATTCTTTAAAAATCCTACAATGTGATTTCCTGCATATTTTTCCTCATTTTGTCTCTCGTAGTTGAAGTGTACTTATGATGAAAATTACAGACCTCTCTCATCTTTCTAAGTAGAAGAACTTGCACAATCAGTGGCTGACTAAATACTTTTTTGTCCCAATGTACGCTATAGATTTTATTTTCTATTTTTTAGTTAATTTCATCTTAGTCTATATATTATTCTATTCTAATTTTACATAGGGTATTTTCTTTACATATATTCTTTAATTCTTGTATTTAACATCCAGGCTGCCCAAGGAGGTTTGGGTCCCTATTTGAGTCTTGGTCCTCTGAAGGTTTGGGAGGTTTTTCCTCGCCACTGTCACCTCAGGCTTGCTCAACTAGGGCTTTGAGCCAATATATTTGTAAAGCTGCTTTGTGACAATGCTGTGTTATAAAAAGCGCTATATAATAAATTTGACTTGACTTGAACAATATTCAAATGTGATTAACCACCAGTACCAATTGGAAACGAACAGGATTGCTTTCTTATTTTTAATAAATGTATGTATGTATTTACTCTGGTAATACATTTACAAAGATTATCATTTTGCTTTATACTGTAGTATATAATTGAATATCCGTGACACCTTTTACAAAATGTTTCTATATGTAACCCAATGACTCAGCATCAGGGTTGTTTCTGGCATATTTTAATAGATCTCTTCAACTATTGCCATTTCAAATCCTTTAAACGAATTCTCACTTTCACTTTCATACAGCCCAAAGTTCAACTGAAGCAATGAACAATGAAGAGGATGTTTTGTTTTGCTTTTACTTTAGTAGTTTACCTTGTACTTACTATTACATAAGTAAGTGAAATTTACATTTTCATTGTATTTACTTTTGATAATGTTCAGTTAAACGGCTGTACCAGTTTCAGTGAGATTTTACATTTTTTCCTCCCCCAGTTCTCACATCAATTTATTCATTCCCAAGTCACTTGGCAATGTTCCAAGCCGCATGCCAAACACAGTCCTTTCCCTCCACAAAGGCAGGAGGGCTGCATGTCAGCGAATAATATCCTTCCCTCAAGCACAGCCAGTTGTCTCTGTAGAGTGCCTGGGTAGGCCAGAGGTAGCAACAAGACTCTGTGATGATGGGCTAGTCTAGTCGAATGCTAGGCCACTTGAGCACCTCAGATCATGTACACAACATTGTGGGTCGGGTGTATGAAATGCAACTTGCTTAAAGAGTCATCTGTGTAGCTGTATGCATTATTATGCAAAATGTTAATTATTTGGATTGTTATTGTTAGACATTCAACCTTACGGTATTTAGATCAGGTTAATAGGTGATAAAAATGAATTAGGACATGCCAACTTATTTCCATAAAAATACAGATAATCCCTTTTTACGATGGCCCAACTTGATATTTTGACTTTCAGACTTTGGGAATCTGGTAATAAACATAAAAACACATTCAGCAGAAACCACGCTCTGAATTTTGAATTTTCCCAGGCAAGCGATACGCAGTATTCGCAGTACTCTCCCGCACTTGATTGTAGTAGCCGGCAACGTGTGATGTAGGGAGTCACATAGCGGGAGTGGTGAGTGCTGGGAAATGTAGTGAGGAAAAGCCATGGTTGTGCAATTATCATTTTTTTTTGTTTTTCTCTTTCAATACATTATTCACTAAATTATGAGATATTAAATACATTATTATAAAATATGTTTCATTTTAATGACTTTGCCAACTATAGTTTCATGTAAGTGTTTTAAGCATGCATAGGGTACACCAAGGGACATAGGAAGTCACAAAGCCGTAGTTGCGGTTGTGTCTTAACCTTGTTTAATAAGGGCTGCGCTATGATATATACAGTATATATTAAACTCCTCAATTTACGATAAATTCAACTTACAGTGGTGCTTAAGTTTGTGAACTCTTTTGAATTCTCTATATTTCTGCATAAATATGATCTAAAACATAATCAAATTTTCACACAAGTCCTAAAAGTAGATAAAGAGAACCCAGTTAAAATATTACACTTGGTCATTTATTTATTAAGGAAAATGAACTAAACGTTTCCTGTAACTGTTGATCAGTCCTGCACACCAGCTTGGAGGAATTTTAGCCCATTCCTCCATACAGAACAGCTTCAACTCTGGGATGTTGGTGGGTTTCCGCACATTAACTGCTGACTTCAGGTCCTTACACAACATTTCGTTTGGATTAAGGTCAGGACTTTGACTTGGACATTCCAAAACATTACCTTTATTCTTCTTTAACCATTCTTTGGTAGAACGACTTGTGTGCTTAGGGTCGTTGTCTTGCTGCATGACCCACCTTCTCTTAAGATTCAGTTCATGGACAGAGGTCCTGACATTCTCCTTTAGAATTCTCTGATATAATTCAGAATTCATTGTTCCATCAATGATGGCAAGTCGTCCTGGCCCAGATGCAGCAAAACAGGCCCAAACCATGATACTACCACCACCATGTTTCACAGATGAGATAAGGTTCTTATGCTCTTCGAATGCAGTGTTTTCATTTTTCCAAACATAACGCATTTTTTAAACCAAAAAGTTCTTTGTTGGTCTCGTCCGTTCACAAAACATTCTTCCAATAGGCAGTGGCGGATTCTTCCACTTGATCTTTAGCAAACTGCCAACAAGCAGCAATGTTCTTTTTGGAGAGCAGTGGCTTTCTCCTTGCAACCCTGCCATGCACACCATTGTTGTTCAGTGTTCTTCTGATGGTGGACTCATGATCATTAGCATTAGACAATGTGAGTGAGGCCTTCAGTTGTTTAGAAGTTACCTTGGAGTCCTTTGTGACTTCGCCAACTATTGCAAGCCTTGCTCTTGGAGTGATCTTTGTTGGTCGATCACTCCTGGAGAGGGTAACAATGGTCTTGAATTTCCTCCATTTGTACAGAATCTGTCTGACTGTGGAATGTCCAAACTTTTCAGAGATGGTTTTGTAACCTTTTCCAGCCTGATGAACATCAGCAACTCTTTTTCTGGGGTCCTCAAAAATCTCCTTTGTTCGTGCCATGATACACTTCCACAAACATGTGTTGTGAAGAACAGACTTTGACAGATCCCTGTTCTTTAAATAAAACAGGGTGCCCACTCATACCTGATTGTCATCCCATTGATTGAAAACACCTGACTCTAAGCTCACCTTCAAATTAACTGCTAATTCTAGAGGTTCACATACTGTTGCCACTAATACTGGATCATTTCCCTCAAGAAATAAATGACCAAGTATAATATTTTTGTCTCATTTGTTTGACTGGGTTCTCCTGATCTACTTTTAGGACCTGTGTGAAAATCTGATGATGTTTTAGGTCATGTGTGAGCAGAAATAAAGAACATCCTAAAGGGTTCACAAACTTTCAAGCACCACTGTACGATGGATTTGTCGTAACATATCAACGTAAATCGGGGAGCACTTGTAAATGTAACAGCAAGCTAGCTAACTTAATGAAGAAATAATATATGGTTATTATGGTTTACGTTCACAGAGCTTGGCCACTATTTAATGCATTTCAAAGGATATTCCAATGCAAATTGAAAGGCAGATCTGGAAATCCTATCCATATCTACCTGTGACAAATGTCCGCAAGTAGTAATAGATGAGCACTATTATTAGTTCAGAATATTCATCATATTCGTTTCTTCCCCTACATTACTTAGAGTACTCTTTCATTATTTCCTCTCACTAATATAACTCCATTAAGAAAGTATTCAATAAAAAAAACTGCACTTCAGTGCAAGTGATCTCACCTCCTGTACATCTTCTGGGTTCTTCCTTGAGATGATCTGAAAAGAAAAGCAAATCAAATTTACCTGGAGTATAAGAGTGCTTTTTAGGTTCTTCCCGTCTATCCCATAGTCAATCCTGTAGCATTAAAATACGCCTAGACATAGACAGAACTAGTGAATACTCTTCAGGGAAACCTATACATTTCCCTCTGAGTACGGCCACTTGGGCAAGTGTGTGTACGTGAATCTGGCTCTGGAACTGAACAATGATGACTTTATCCACAGTGGAGGAGAACAGAGACACCCCCATTTTAGTGAATCAAGCAGTGTTCCGTACATACAGATGGATACTTTCAGGCTAAGCAATACGGCAAAAATATATTGCAATACTTGAAGTGCACTGCGTTTCTCAGTACATTTCATTTTTCAAACACTTTGCTGGTTTAAATTGCTAATCGACAACTGAGATCAACACCTCCTGTTACATTTGGCTTTGCCACAGCTGAAGTGCCATTACTGTTGCTGTAGAACCTCTTGTCTGTGTTGAAGTTCTCTAGCGCTGTTCTGTTCTAGCACGGTGTTGTTTGAGTCAGAGCGAGTGCAACAGCGATAAAAAGAGAGAGAGCCTGAAACTCCATTTTTACCATTTTCTAATCCCACCAGTAAATGAAGGCTGTGAGCAACATGGGAACATTTACTGCCCCACCTTTTTAAATTCCATTTGATCTGACTCATGGCGACATCACCTTGAGTCAAAATTCTGTCTAAGCAGGCTAAAACTGAGGACTGATTGAGGGAAGCACTGAAAGCAGTAGATGTACGGCATTTTTAAAACATACAATAATAAAAATAATTAATATAAACATGTTTATTGTAGTGATGCTGTGAATAAAGCAGTATAGGAATTTAGATGGTTTCACAGAATGCCCATATAACATTTTAACATAAAGTACTTAACTATAGATGAATAGCTTCTGAGTAAGAAATTCGTTTGAGGTGAGAAGGGGAATGTGGAAAGGAATACAGTATGGAGAAGAAAAAACACAGTACTATGCAAATGTCTTGTGTACCATTAGATTAGATATAGTAATGTTTTAGCAATGGAAGGGGAACAGGACAAAATAGCTAAGATGTGCTAATGCTCACAAAAACTCGAATGCAAATCAATGGAAAAGAATATTATGGAGTGACAAATCCCAGCTTGAAATTTTTCGGTCCAACCATCAACAATATGTTATACAGTGGTGTGAAAAAGTGTTTGCCCCCTTCCTGATTTCCTATTTTTTTGCATGTTTGTCACACTTAAGTGTTTCGGAACATCAAACCAATTTAATTATTAGTCAAAGACAACACAAGTAAACACAAAATGCAGTTTTTAAATAAAGGTGTTTATTAAGGCAGAAAAAAATCCAAACCTTTATGACCCTGTGTGAAAAAGTGGTTGCCCCTTAAACCTAATAACTGGTTGGGCCACCCTTAGCAGCAACAACTGCAACCAAGCGTTTGCAATAACTTGTAATAAGTCTTTTACAGCATTGTGGAGGAATTTTGGCCACTCATCTTTGCAGAATTGTTATGATTCAGCCATACTGGAAGGTTTTCAAGCATGAACGGCCTTTTTAAAGTCATGCCACAGCATCTCAATAGGATTCAGCCACTCCAAAGTCTTCATTTTGTTTTTCTTCAGCCATTCAGAGGTGGACTTGGTGGTGTGTTTTGGATCATTGTCCTGCTGCAGAACCCAAGTTCATTTCAGCTTGAGGTCACCAACAGATGGCCGGACATTCTTCTTCAGGATTTTTTGGTAGACAGCAGAATTCATAGTTCCATTTATCACAGCAAGTCTTCCAGGTCCTGAAGCAACAAAACAGCCCCAGACCATCACACTACCACCACCATGTGTTACTGTTGGTATAATGTTCTTTTTCTGAAATGCTATGTTACTTTTACACCAGATGTAATGGGACACACATCTTCCAAACATTTCAACTTTTGTCTGGTCAGTCCACAGAATGTTTTCCCAAAAGTTTTGGGGATCATCAAGATGCGTTCTGGAAAAATTGAGACGAGCTTTAATGTTCTTTTTGCTCAGCAGTGGTTTTCATCTTGGAACTCTGCCATGCAGGCCATTTTTGCCCAGTCTCTTTCTTATGGTGGAGGCATGAACACTGACCTTAACTGAGGCAAGTGAGGGCTGCAGTTCTTTGGATGTTGTTGTGGGGACTTTTCTGACCTCTTGGATGAGTCGTTGCTGCGCTCTTGGGGTAATTTTGGTCGACTGGCCACTCCTGGGAAGGTTCACCACTGTTCCATATCTTAGCCATTTGTACATAATGGCTCTCACTGTGGTTCGATGGAGTCCCAAACCTTTAGAAATGGCTTTATAACCCTTTCCAAACTGATAGACCTCAATTACTTTCTTTCTCAATTGTTCCTGAATTTCTTTGGATCTCGGCATGATGTATAGCTTTTAAGGATCTTTTGGTGTACTTCACTTTGTCAGGCAGGTCCTATTTAAGTGATGTCCTGATTGAGAACAGGTGTGGCAATAATCAGGCCTGGGTGTGGCTAGAGACAGTGAACTCAGGTGTGATAAACCATAGTTAAGTTATGTTTTAACACTTTTCACACAGGGCCATGTAGGTTTGGATTTTTTTTCTCCCTTAATAATAAAAACCTTCATTTAACAACTGCATTTTGTGTTTACTTGTATTGTCTTTGACTAAAATTTAAATTAGTTTGATGTTCTGAAACACTTAAGTGTGACAAACATGCAAAAAAATAGAAAATCAGGAAGGGGGAAAACACTTTTTCACACCACTGTACATGGGCATTATATCCTTGCTACAACAACAAATCCAATAGTGGTTTAAGACATTTACACAGTGCTGTAAATATACTGTACAGTGTAATTTTTCCACATATAAGTAATATATGTACCTCTAATTATATATATATAATTTTTTATTTATTTTTTTTAATCTGATTTAATATACAGTTTATATAAGCAGTACCAGTAGGATCAGGTAACTAACACATTAGAATGCAGTATTACACTATATGTTCATCATATATTCAACATAATCATAATGTTCTGCCAAAAACATAAAAAAAGGCACCTCCTGTTTTTACTTAAAAAAAAAAAATAATAAAAATAAAATTGTTTTTAAATGATTTTCATGTTTGTTTCCTTTGCTATGCTGTGCCATAGTCACTAGAGCAACTCAGTGGCATCTCAGGTGGGGCGTTTACTAAAACCATGAACTGGTGGGATCGGATCGGGTCTGGTCTGGTCTGGTCTGGGATCCAGGATATTCCTCTGCCTGTGATCAGTGAATAGCAGGGTAGCCTCCAGAACCTCCTACGCGACCATAACACGGATAAGCAGCAGTAAAACGAGATGCTTTGTATGTACTAGAAATACTCATGCAAGTCCAAGGACTAACCAATTGTCTAAAGGTCCACATACAGGTAGAGTGTTTTGATGATGGTGAGATGTTTGTTATGGTCTTTCCATGGTTTATATAATGAATAATATATGTGGATTAAGAAACAGCCACAGTATGTTGGTATTAATTAAAATTTCTATTGTGATGGTATAAATGTAGCCTATGAAGCGAATAGGTTGCGTGGTTTAGGACATACCAACAGTGGGCTGGTAATAAAGGTCTGACATGTGAAGGGCTTAACATGGTGTATACAATGACTAGTGTATGTAGATTAACACTCACAGTAAATGATGGTTTTTAATTGTGACGTTGTTGTTTACCTTAATTCTGTGATGTTATTCCTATAATGGGCCTATAATGTGAGTAGGATGTCAATGGACTAATGGTGGAGATACGTTTGTTATAACGAGATGTGACTTTACATTCTTAGTATTAAACAAGTCTGATTTCAGTACTGGTTTTCAATACTGTACTTCATTATTTAAATGACTTTCATTCCCTAGAACTGTACTACTTTCAGCTAATACTTATGTAGACTCTCAAGGAAGTCTTTACTGCATTCTGTGCTTTTTGTGTAAATGATTTCTGACCCCATAAATAAACAAAAACCTTTCAATTGTGTATTCTTAGTAATAATCTGTATATTGGTGAGTTTCCAGATTATTTCAAAATCCTTCTAAATCTTTTGAACCCTTCAGACTAGCAGTCTTGGATGCAAAATGACCAATAACGTGGGACCAATAACAATGGTGGCATAGTGGTTGTTACTAGAGTACTGACCAACAGGTTGAGGGTTTACACCTCAGCAGAACCAAGGTGATACTGTTGGGACTCTGAGCATATAATTAACCCTCAACTCCTTGGATTTTACCTTGCAAGACTGCTTCTGTTGTAAAAGCTGCTTTAAATAGGGTGTCTGCTAAAAGTTGTAAATGTAAATAACTTTCTACAACATATGCAAAAATTGAGGTGTATTATTATTCATGACTGGTCAGTGGTAAGGTATACGAAGGTACAATCACGGTTCACTTTATTAGGTACACTTTCTTGTTTTTACACTGATTGTCCATTTAATCACTTCCACTTGCCATATACAGTGGGGCAAAAAAAGCATTCAGTCAGCCACTGATTGTGCAAGTTCTCCTACTTAGAAAGACGAGAGAGGTCTGTAATTTTCATCATAGGTACGCTTCAACTATGAGAGACAAAATGAGAAAAAAAAATCCAGGAAATCACATTGTAGGATTTTTAAGTAATTTAATTGTAAATCATGGTGGAAAATAAGTATTTGGTCACCCACAAACAACCAAGATTTCTGGCTCTCACAGATCTGTAACTTCTTCTTTAAGAAGCTCTTCTGTCCTTTACTTGTTACCTGTATTAATGGTACCTGTTTGACCTCGTAATGTGTAGAAAAGACACCTGTCCACAGCCTCAAACAGTCAGACTCCAAACTCAACCATGGCCAAGACCAAAGAGCTGTTGAAGGACACCAGGAAGAAAATTGTAGACCTGCACGAGGCTGGGAAGAGTGAATCTACAATAGGCAAGCAGGTTGGTGTGAATAAATCAACTGTGGGAGCAATTGTAAATAAATGGAAGACGTACAGGACCATTGATAATCTCCCTCGATCTGGGGCTCCACGCAAGATCTCATACTGTGGGGTCAAAGTGATCATGAGAACGGTGAGCAAAAATCCCAGAACTACACGGAGGGACCTGATGAATGACCTGCAGAGAGCTGGGACCAAAGTTACAAGGCTACCATCAGTAACACACTATGCCGAGAGGGACTCAGTTCCTGCAGTGTCAGGCGTGTCCCCCTGCTTAAGTCAGTACATGACCAGACCTGTCTGAAGTTTGCCAGAGAGCATATGGATGATCCAGAACAGGACTGGGAGAATATCATGTGGTCAGATTAAACCAAAATAGAACTTTTTGGTAAAAACTCAACTCGTTGTGTTTGGAGTAAGAAGAATGCTGAGTTGCATCCCAAAAACACCATACCTACTGTGAAGCATGGGGGTGAAAACATCATGCTTTGGGGCTGATTTTCTGCAGAGGGGACAGGACGACTGATCCGGTTAAGGGAAGAATGAACAGGGCCATGTATAGCGAGATATTTTAAGCCAAAACCACCTTCCATCAGTGAGAGCATTGAAGATGGAACGTGGCTGGGTCTTCCAGCATGACAAATGATCCCAAAAACACACCGCTCGGGCAAACAAAGGAGTGGCTCCGAAAAAGCACTTCAAGGTCCTGGAGTGGCCTAGCCAGTCTCTAGACCTCAGCCCCATAGAAAATTTGTGTAGGGAGTTGAAACTCCGTGTTGCCCAGTGACAGCCCCAAAACATCATTGCTCTAGAGGAGATCTGCATGGAGGAATGGGCCAAAATACCAGATACAGTTTGTGCAAACATGATGAAGACTTACAGGGAACATTTGACCTCTGTCATTGCCAACAAAGGTTATGTTACAAAGTATTGAGTTGAACTTTTGTTATTGACCATATACTTATTTTCCACCATGATTTACAATTAAATTCTTTAAAAATCCTACAATGTGTTTCCTGGATTTTTTTTTCTCATTTTGTCTCTCATAGTTGAAGTGTAGCTATGATGAAAATTACAGACCTCTCTCATCTTTCTAAGTAGGAGAACTGGCTGACTAAATACTTTTTTGCCCCACTGTAGGTAGAACACTAGCTTAGTGTGCATGTAGAGTAGACTATCTTACCTGAATACCTGACACAATGAATACGTGTAGGAAAACTCTTATGGCGTGATTTTAACTGTTTTTTGAAAATGGTGTGACATTCTCAATAATGTCAGCCAGCATATTGTTAAAAAATTACAAAAATGAGATACACATCATTAGAAATAATTATGTTAAGGTACAGTATATTCACTCCAGCTGCCACACTGAGGTGTTTAAAAACTCCAGCAGCACTGCTGTGTCTGATCTATTTGTACCAGCAAAACACACTAACACATCCCCACAACGTCAGTGTCACTGCAGTGCTGAGAATGATCTGCCACCCAAATAGTACCTGCTCTATGGTGATACTGACCATTAGAGAAAAGCATACAGGGGACTAACAAAATATGTAGAGAAACAGATGGACTATGGCAAAGTCATTATAAGTTAAGTCTGTTCACTCTGCCACCACCTTGGTCATTTTTACACATGGATTGGCCACCACAGAGTCCAGACCTGAACCCCATTGAGAATAATTGGGATGTGCTGGAGAAGACTTTCTGCAGTGATCCAAATCTCCCATCATCAATACAAGATCTTGGGGAAAAAATAATGCAATCTGGACAGAAATAAATGTTGTGACATAGCAGAAGCTTGTGGAAACGATGCCACAGCAAATGCGTGCTGTAATCAAAGCTAAAGGCGATCCAACAAAATATTAGTGTGTGTGACCTTTGTTTTTTTTGCCAGGCAGTGTATTATCAGTACTTAAACTCTTATGAGGAAACTCGTATGGCCATTACAAAGTCTTACAACACAACATGGATTTTATTGGATGGTTATATAATTACCACCATATAGACTAATTATCATCTGGCATAGCTTCCAATATAACACAATTATTATAATTATAGTACTAGTGGTTAAATCACATTGAATGTAATGATTTGTTTCTGTCATAAACAGTTCACAAATTTATAAATATTCTCATCACAGCAGTGAGACCGATGTGGTGTCGTCCATTGGTATGAGTGGGTCAGTCACAGCAGTGCTGCTGGAGCTTTTAAACACCTCAGTGTGTCACTGCTGGACTGCAAATAGTCCACCAACTAAAAATGTCCAGCCACCAGCATCCTGTAGGGAGCATCTTGTGAGCACTGATGAAAGATCATTCATTCATTCATTCATTCACTTTCTTATCTGCTTGACCCTGGACAGGAGAGCCGCCGCTGGCACAGGGCGCAAGGCCAGAACAACCCTAGACTGGGTGCCAATTACTCTTAGGGCATACACACTCACACATTAGAGGCAGTTTAGAGACATTTCAGAGGATGACTAACACAAACTGTGCAACAACAGATGAGCTGCTGTCTCTGACTTTACATCTACAAGGTGTCTAATAGAGGGAACAGTGAGTGAACACAGTGTTTAAAAATTTCAGCAGCATCAGAACACACGCTACATAAATATGACCTTGCTATTAGTATTTAAACAAAAAAGGTATTACGGTAAATAGCATTTGGTTTTCAGACCCGTATTCAGTACACAATCCCTTCTCCAGTGATATTATTGACTTGGTGGTGTGTAGTCACGTGATCCCTGACTGCCGTACCAGCCAATTACCGTGCAGGCAAGCTATTTGTCACAAAACGGGTGTGAAAACTCCAGGACCGTAAACAGGCTAAATCAGTAGCTACAACGTCCTCTTGTCTAACTAGATTTCATTGTGCAGTAATATAAAAAGCTATTTATTGACTCACATCTCACAGTCTCAACGAGAATAGCATCAAACAAATATGCACCTCCTTTCAATGCTGTACAAGTCGTACATTAACTGCATAATGACGCCCCAGTGTAACTCACCCTGGCTGTGACTTTATAAACAGTGTATCCCTTCTTGTGCTTTTTCGGATCTGTGACAGTGTAAAATCGAGCCAGTTCTCCTCTTTCCCTCTGTGATATCATTCTGATTGAGGCATCGCACCAGCTTAGTCCAACCGACCCCTCCTGTCATCTGCAGCAGAAAGCTAGTAGAAACATCCACCAAACAGATAGAGCGCCGTGAGTTGCGGGATAAAACTTCATAATAAAAGTCTTTTAGAAATAAATAGACCTTTATCTTGCTTATATGCAAGTTTATTTTGTCCTTCATTGTGCTTGTTTCATGTCTGCTTTTTTCCTTTCTCACTGTCTCAGTTGCTTTCTGTCTTCTCTCAATTATTTGTTTTCATGCTTTACCTTTTTTTCTTTTTTCTTACTGTCTTTCATTCGTTCATCCTCCCTTCCTTTCCTTCTTTTCTCCCGTCCTTTCAGTATTTATTTTTCCATTCTTTGTTCTTCCCATACCTTCCTTTTTTTATTTTCCATCTTTTTTGTTTCTTTTTTTGTTTGTTTGTTTTTTCTTTCTTTGTTTTTCTTTTTTTTCTATCTTTCTTATTTGGGGTAGGGTGTGAAATATGACATGCAATAACTAATGCCATATTTTTTCTTTATAAATCATTCATTAACAATAACGATTATTACCATTATACCTGTTGTTATGATGATGATTTTGATAATGATGATAAAAATAATAACACCACTTCAATGACTGACACCAGGATAACAAGGGCCAAAAATTGTTGTTATTATTAGTAGTAGTAGTAGTAATAGTAGTAGTAGTAGTATTGTTATTCATTAATTCATTCATTCATTCATTCATTCACAGTCACAAGAAAGCCAGAGCCTAGCCAGGGCATCAGGCAAGAACAACCATAGACACAGTGCCAATCAATTGTAGGGCACATACACACACTCACACACACACACACACTCTCTCTCTCTTACACACACACACACACACACACACTGGGAGGAAACCATAATACCCAGACTAAACCCATGAGGAGGACATAACTTCATACAGACAGAGTCCGAGGTCAGGATTAAACCCGGGTCGCTGGAGCTGTGAGGTGATCGTGCCAACCTTCATTATTATTATTATTATTATTATTATTATTATTATTATTAATTTAGATAACGGTGATGATGATGATGATGATGATGATGATGATGATGATCTCAAGGACAATTGTAAACTATAAAATATGAAATAAATGATATAGATTTATTATTTTGTGAGGTTAATTTAGAAAACACCAGGAAACAAAACTCAAAAAGTTATAGTTCCAAAACCTGAAAATGAATACATTCGTTATTACTCACACGTGGGCGGTAACCTTATACCATGGGCGTGGTTTTGTGGAATAGGGTCCCGCCCTTTTCCTATTACATCTTCCTCTGTTTTTCTATGCCCAGCTGAGAAGATGGCCGCCACCGCAATGGAGGGCTCCGCGGCAGAGGCGCGCCTGACTGAGGCCAAAAAGTTCGAGTATTTCAGCTCTATCAACTCCATGGCCAGGAAAATAATGCAGGAACGCGAGAAAATTAAAGAAACTTACGGCTCGACTTGGGAGGACATGTCTCCGGCTGAACAGGACACGGCTATCGATGACGGGATGATGGAGCCGAAGATCCGCGCTCGCTACGCTATGCACCGTGTGGACCGGGTAGAGGGAGAGGTGGTGTGTTACCCGAAACTGCTCATCCAGAGCGGACAGAAGATCGTCCACTTCGGAGAGGAGGTCGCTACTGTTACTCTGTCAGCTGTTTAGCCTTTTGTTTGGTTGTTGTGTCCGGTTTGGTTTGCGGTTTGACAGCTCGATGTTGTTGCTTGAATTCCGAACAGCTTCGTGTTGAAAATGGAAGTGCACTAAGTAGGGTCAGAAGCTATTATTCCTATCACATATGTAGGGCACTTCTGTAGTGCAGATGAAGCCTTTTAGGATTGAGCCATACTTTCTATGGTAGTAGATCTGTTTCTTGTAGGATTTTAAAATATTAATGGGTTGGGCAGTTGCTATACTGTTATATGGGGTGAGAATGTTATATGTTAAAACCTAGATAGTCATGGTAAAGTTGTAAAGTTTGCTGAGTGTGTTTTTGTGCTGGTACCTTAACTGGTTTAAGCCTGTCGTGAACAGCTGACTCCCAAAGTTTGTCATAATTTTCATTTTCTTCACGGTGGTTAGTTTGTAGATGGTTAAATAAGTTAGTTGTCGAGCTGTCTTTAATGGCAACCGATTTCGGACATAGCTTGTAGAACCTTTTGAGCAAAATCCATCTTTACAAAGCCACAAAAGTGTTAACTTTGTGTCTGTCGTTGAATGGCTTTTGATGCTGAAGAGCGACGTTAAATAAACTAAACAAACAAACATGACCTGTGATAGAAAAATAAGCATCCCTACTTCAATCATGACTAGATTTTTGAATGATCTCTTCAGAGCCTTACATTAGGAAGGTGTTTTTTGTGGAAGTAGAGTTTATTTTGGGGCTGTTATTAACAGCATGGAACAAAACCTTTGTGATTTCCTTAACAATTCCACAATTCAACAACACCCTGCTGAAAACTGGGTGTCTGTGAGTCTTTATGAATTAAATACGTTAATTGTACATGTAATTATTCCTCGAATTCTTATGTAAATAAGACTAACAGACTTAAAGCTTGAATCTGATTTGCGTCTCAAATGTATGATGATTTTGAAGCTGGTGTCAGAGAGTCTGGAGTTGGAAATGCTTTACATTTCTAACATTCTCTTCTTCCATTTAGGACCTAACATGGCAAGACGAACATTCAGCGCCGTTCTCTTGGGAGACCAAAGTATGTAGGCCACCGCTACTAAAAATATTCCTTCGCTCTACATAATTCTAGCAAAAATGGCTAAGCGTTTATGCTTTCTC
>JAJAGP010003648.1:0-67801 GCA_025084515.1 Ancistrus triradiatus
CAGTTATTGATGCACAGGGGGGTCACACAGGGATACTGAAAGCAAAGGGTCACATACTTTTGCCACTCACTAATATGTAATATTGGTTCATTTTCCTCAATAAATAAATGACCAAGTATAATATTTGTGTCTCATTTGTTTAACTGGGTTCTCTTTATCTACTTTTAGGACTTGTGTGAAAATCTGATGATGTTTTAGGTCATATTTATGCAGAAATATAGAAAATTCTACAGGGTTCACAAACTTTCAAGCACCACTGTACAGTACATTGGATGCAAGGGGTGTCCAGACTGTGGCCCACAGGCCAGATGCAGCACGTCTTGGTTTTTATCAAACGTCCTGTGTGTTGTTTTGGATATAAATGAATGTTGACCGGCTGTTAGGAAAAAAATTGTTGAAAAACACACACGCACTCCCTGTTCAAAATGATGTTGATGTTCACAGAGTACACTTTTGGTTTCGGTTGGAGAGGATGCTGACGTGTCTATCTGCCGCTTCCCAACTGGATTATTGAAAGTGAATTTTATTGATTGTTTTGGTATGATCTTATTTGCTTCCAATGTTCAGAAATTTTTGGGCCTGTGCTATTTTTATCGAACTGACACTCCGTGTTGGATTGTGGCTTGTGTGTGTGATTTATCCAGTTGAAGCACTTTCTTCCTCATGTTACTCCTGGGATGAGCTTCTTCAATGTAACACCTAAGTGGGACTAGCACCTGCTGTTTACTCTGCGCTATGAGCCATGGGTATTTTGTGTTGGAAGCGATATGTTCATCGGGGCTTGCACTGACAGTGGATCTCATCAGCGGACCAAAAACCGGAGGAAACTGCACTTGCCCAACAGATCGGGTCTGTTACTTGGCCGGTCTATCACTCTTTGACCCTTGGTGTAAATGTGAACAATCTTATTTATCCTCCAAAATCTGACTGTTATGCCTCAGCATTTTGGACCTGTGAATTGTGCTTTGCTTAATACAAGGTCACTTCAAAACAAAGCTCTGTTGATAAATGACTTTATAATGGACAATATATTCGATGTAGTTTGTCTTACCGAGACCTGGGTGCAGCCAAACGACCATTATTCCTTGAACCAAGCTACACCTGAGGATTACTTTTATTTATCTAGATCTCGTACCCTGGGTCGTTGTGATGGACTGGCAGTGATTTACAGAGCTGATATTAAAATTAGGGAAATGTGTCCCACCCAAGCACTTTTGAATGCTTGGTATTTAGTGTTGTTGGTTCTAAGTCAGCTCTGTTTGTTCTCATTTACGGACCCCCTAAAACATCTACAGGATTTATTTCTGAACTATCTGAAATTTTATCATCAGTACGTACTTTTTGCCCTGTCACTGTTTTGCTGGGGGATTCACTTTTATGTGTTCATTTACTTGTTTGTGACCATAGGGCCGTCTGTTTTTCTTTATCTTCCCCCATTATTAAATCCCTTCATGAGCATCTGATGACTTTTCCTAATATAAAAAGTCTTGATCTGAATGCTCTATTAGAAATGATTTCTAATAGCAACTTCAGCGGTAGTCAGGTTTTATCAAATGTGACTACATCAGTAGGCGAATTAGTTGTAATCTGATGCTTTCTGGTTACTTGAATATGCTTGCCCCATTGGAAACTATTGGTTTCTTTTGTTACCTCCTCCCCATGGTGTACTTCACATCTTGGGGAAAAGAAAAAGCAGGCAGATGAAGAGAAAATGGAAGCGGACTGGTCTTAAGGTTTATATGGAGACTTATAAGGATCATATTTGTGAATATAGGGATGCTCATGCTGCTGCAAAAACTTTATTATTCCAATAATATTAGCAATGAATGCAGTAATTAGTGTTCCATGTTTTCTATGATTAACAGACTTTTATATCCTCCATATACTTCCATTAGTTAAATAACTACTTGTTACGACATTCTGTTGTTTTTTCCAGGATAAAGTAAATATCATGCATCAGGAGCTTCAAAGCATTTTAAGTGCCTGTGTCGCAACCACATTTCACTGATTTAAATCCTCCCCCTGTCCCGGTAGTATTCCATTCGTTCACTCTGGTTAATGAGGCATTCTTGAGCTCTATTATCAAGAAATTAAACTCTACCTGCTGCCCCTTAGAGCCTATTCCATCAGCCTTAGTTAAGTTATGTCTTCCTGTATTATGTTCTCTTATAGCTAAGATTGTAAATACTTCTATTAGTGCTGGTACTGTACCTGCTGTTTTGAAGGTAGCTGCAGTTTCACCTGTACTAAAGAAACACGGCCTGGCAGATCTTAGTAATTATAGACCAATATCTAAATGACCATTCACAGCCAAAGTCCCTGAGCGAGTTGTAGAAGATCAACTTAAACAACGTTTGTTGTCCCACAACTTGTTTGAACCTTTTCGATCTGGCTTCCGAGCTTTACATAGTACTGAATCTGCTTTAGTAAAGGTTGTAAATGATGTACTTCGTGCTGCTGACGTGGTTGACTTAGTATGCCATGATATTCTTCTAGACCGGTTGGAAAAGTATGTGGGTGTCAGGGATATGGCTTTGAAATGATTTTATTCACATCTCTAAGGTCCTGTTCTACATGAGTTTCAACAACACAGGGGGTCCCACAGGGGTCAGTATTGGGACCTATGCTTTTTTCCATTTATATGTTGCCTCTTGGGCAAATGCTTCGGATATATGATTTGAATTACCATTATGCGGATGATACTCATTTATGTCCATTCTAAACCCACTTCCACCTCCTGCTTGACAGCATGAATCCAGGAAGTCAAACTGTAGATGGATTAAAAACTTTTAGATTAATAGCAATGTTGTTTGGTTCTGCTACTACTTTAAAGACGTACACTTCCTTCAGTATGACCATTGATGGATCTACCTTATGTGTTGCCAGCGTGGGTAGGAATCTTCTTTCCTTTCAATCACATGTAAATAATTTGGTGACAACAGCATTTTTTCATTTAAAAAGTATTGCACGTCTTCACCCTGGACTCTTCAGCAGCTGAAATGTTGATACACTGATTTATTTTTTCTTGCTTAGATTATTGTAACGCTTTTTTGTTTGGCCTACCTGAGAAACACATTGAGCGAATTCAACACATTAAAAATTCAGAAGCAAGACTACTGAGATGGACTAGAAACCGTGGTCATATTACTCCTATTCTCAGTAATCTTCACTGGCTTCCTATTCGATTCCGCATAACTTTCAAGTTATTACTTTTTATGTATAAGGCAATAAATGGACTGGCACCCTCTTATCTTTTGGACTTGCTTCACACCTATAAGTCTTCATGTATGCTTCTTCTGACTGTGATTTTCTTATCATTCCCTAGACTAAGTTGTCTTTGGTTGGTGATCGGACTTTTAGCAGTGCTGCTCCTGGACTGTGGAATGCTCTTCCCCAAAATATTAGATGTTCAGAGAATGTCAATGTTTTTTAAGTCAACATAAAAACTATTTTTTACACAGTCTTATGGTTAATATTTGCATAATATATGGTTTTTATTTTATTTTATTTTTTTTTTTTTTTTTGTTGCTTTTTTTTCTCTCTTTACCTATGATTTAATACTAGATAATGTTTGGTCTGTGTAGCGGTCTTGGGTGTTGGAAAGGCGCTAAAAATAAAATGTGTTGTTTATTAAGTAGGAAGCGAATGCAGTGGATTTTCAGGAAATTGGCAAACTTAGTTTTTTTTTTCAGTGAGGATGTGTGATTATTTTTATTTACTGAGGATACAGGGAGTCCTTTAGGTTCATCTATTTAGTTATTTAATAAAAAGACACTTTAAAAGGCAGTCTTAATGGCAATTTATAGTCACTTTTATCAGAGAGTATGTGGTCCATGATTCCCTATTTGTTTCCCCTGATTAAAAAAAAAAGTTTAAAAAGGTTTGGATACCCTTGTTCTACAGAAACAGCTATTATTTGTGAAAACAAGTGCAGATCCAGGGGACCGATACCCAACATACCTCAAAACCTTTTAATTTTTTGGTTATATAACAACTTTTTAAAAATCGAAATTCTAAACATATTTGGAACAAATCCACAAAGTAAAATTTGTTGCTTTTCTTAAAGGAAACCATTGGGCAGCAAGCGTCATCTTATAAATTTAGTGTTTTATGTTAATGTATTTTTATGCATTATTATTTATCACTTTCACACACTCGATCCTGCACATGTGCTCTGCCAATGGTCTAAAATAAAGATATTCTGACACAAGTTTTATATTCATTGAATATTTATACATTTAAAATCAACCAGCAATATATTAAGTACCAGAGTAAAAGTATTTGTTTTTTAAGTTTACTCAAGTAAGAGTAAAGTGTATCCCAAATTAATTACTCTACGAAGTAAACTTTTTTTTTTCCCCCCCAGAAAGTTGCTTGAGTATAACAAGGTAAATGTATCACTACTTCTACTACGTTTGTTGGCTGCAAGCAATAAGGAGATCATACACATGATTGACCAGGATAATTGTTCATTTGGCAGGCGTTGTTCTTCTAGTTAACATGAAAATCTAACGATTAGGTCCATTGCTCAAGAGCCCAAATAGATTTAAACTCGCCAAATTCCTGATTCATAGTCCAGAGCCTTGAAAGCTCATTTTCCATGCTGCAGTTTTAAACACAAGACCTGTCGTCTTATTTCAGTAAATACAAGATTTTTTTTCCCTCATGACTCATAAGATGAGCAACAAGATTACAGATTCTTGTGAGTTTTATTGATTGTCTATGTTCAGGATTGTAATCGATTGTCAATAAGCCCTGGACAGCATTATAAACGGTGAGTACTAAGTCAGCTTTTGTACATCTTTACAGGCATGGGGCACGGTTCAGATGTTTGTGGATGTCCAGCTTTGCAGGCCTGACTGCCGTGTTAGGTCGTTTATCCACTGAATCTCTGCACCTAAGGCATACTATTCTGTTATCCCATTCGCAAGCATTGATTTTGCAGTGTAGGCGCTTCTTATCTTTTACTGACAGTGTGGTAAAGTAAGAAAAAATGTGAGAAAATCTCTGTTATAAAAAGAACACTTAAGATCTTCTTGCATCTAGCAGGTCCTGTGGGTTACATGGGATTTGAATGCTGTCAAGGGGTGTTTGCTTCTCACTTCTTTGTAATCACGATAAAGGATCTGCTTGCGTTGTTCTGTATCTCTGTTTTAGTCATGATAAATGGTCAGTTGACTTCTAATACAGTATCAATATTTGCACACCAATTAAAGCAATAAAAAATACTGGAACAATACTGGCTACATTTGATTATGCTTTTTTCCAAAAGAAAGCTGCAGAAGATTGAGGTCCTGAGGTCAGGCATTAATGGTGGACGATAAGACGTGGCACATACTTGGTTTGTTCTCAGATGGTGAAATAAGTTCAATGTCCAAAATTGTGGCCGTTTAGTGTTTAAATGTTTTCACACTCAAAACTGACATCTACATATTCATCATTTCACAAAGGCTGTGTCCTTCAAACTTGCAGCCTTCAAATGGCAACATACTGGAAAGCACAGTCACACTTGATACAAAATTCATTTTTCGCAGGTTGTGTTAACAAAGCTACATACACTGCATTTGGTAGAGCATTTTATTACTTTACTTGGCAACGTATTCTCCGTTTGATTCACGGATAAGAGTCTCCTAATTATGACACATCCCCAGTTATAGTGTTATTCATATAACCAATAATTGCATCCTCTATGGACCAATAGCTCATTAATGTTTGAATTACTGTAATTTCCAGGCAGCTTCCTTATTTTTGGTTGACTTTTGCAATGTGAAGTGATTTTAAATAAATAGCAATTTAAATCACCTAAAGACGAGGCATCACTGTGTCATTCCCGATGACAGTGTCGAATGTTTGAATGATGTTAACTGAGAACCAGCTTGATTGCTGTCAGTCTTCATGAGGTTTCGAGTCTACCTTTTGCTTCAACTTCCCAATTAAATACTATTCAATTCCTGCTAAAAGAGCTTGTTTGAAGGCATTTGGTTTGCACTTGCATCAATCAAAAGTATTTGTGCTTGCTTTTGGGATTGAATGGTCTGTCTGCCATTTGTTCGCAGACAACAATGGATTAGACTTCCATAAATTTAATCACCCCTTCTGACATACTTTTAATAGCAGGAAAGTAGGTTGCCTAGAGAGAAACCACGAAGTAGCAATCTCAGGCTATTACAGCAGTCGAAAGAAGTATGGCTATTGATTCAGTGTTCTGCTAGGCAGACATGAATGATACAACAATTCAATCTTCTCTATGCTCCAATGTTACACTGCCACAGTATTTAATGATAATGCTTCTTATTATTCCATGTCACTAGAGTTCGCCTTTAAACTCCACTTTCTTAACATTGGTATTGTTAACTTTGATCTAATACATATCTTGGATTTGACTTTGCATATTAAGTACAAGCCATCTCACTGTGAGTTATTCCTATGAACACTAGATAATGCACTTACTTCAACACATTTCTAGCAGTTATTGAGCTTCAGGGTGAAAACCTTGGTTGTTTCATAAACTTTATTTGCTCATACACATTAGTTACATATTCAGTTTATTCTGACAATTGATACAGACCTTTATTTACTACCTTGTGTTGAGAAACCATAAATATGAAATTCCACCTATACCTTACATGCTGTTTGCTGAACTGCACTGTAGAATAATCAAATGCCCATTCATTTTCTTGTCTTATTGTGTATTGAAAAAAAAAAGTACAAAATTTACAACAGGGTATATTAAACTTCCACCTATTGCCCCAAACGCAATTTAAACAAAATTTCTAATACAAATCATGATCAGCAAATAAATCAAACTTGCATAAGCCTAGTAGTAGAAAGGAAGTTTGTTATGCAACTCATCACCACTGATATTGCCTCAGGGCTTCTCTGCTAGCAGCCAGAGTAAACTGTTTTCCACTTTGTCCTCTCATTCACTTCCTCTCTTAGACCGCAAGTTTTCAATGTCCATAGCTCGCTAGACGAGATATCCTGCCACTCCAGACTTAATAGAGGTAATCAAGGACTGAGAAAAAACGATTTCAGTCAAATATCCACATCCTGAATGAGAAAATCCTTTAAGTTAATTTTTTATGTTCTTTTCTTGTGTGTAGCTATGTAATTGTTTCTGACTTGCATGCAGAGCTTAAAACCTCCAAGAAAATCAGCTGGTACTTAGTTTTATATGGCCTGTAGTAAACTGTGGGGTCTAGAATGCTATGCCAATGTAAAGAGCATATGTATCTGGTTAGAAAACTTTGTAACAGAATACTTCATAAGTGCTACAGTGGATAACTGTACTTAATGTGTATTTCTTAGTCCTGGTATCTATTCATAATACAGTATAAAAGTCCTGTACTGCCTTTGAGATTAGTTTCTGAAAAGACGCATTCACTAATTCAACTTTTCACTTTCCGTTTTCCATATTTTTGTGTAAATCTGACCTAAAACATCATCAGACGTCCTGAAAGAAACAAATGTGTACTTGTTAATTCATTTATTCAGGGAAATGTTCCAACCTTCAAGCACCACTGTTATGTGGTAAGCTGAGACACTGTAATGAAAAATATTTGCTCTCCTTATGGACTCCTCCTAGCCTCCATTTCCACAGCTAAGGATGTCTTTTATATTTTCACTCCAAACCGATCAATAAATCCAGTGTCTGCTGTCCCATAGCACTTTCCGTAAATGGTGTAGGTGGTAGCCTAGCGGTTAAGGTACTGGACTTTGGACCAGAAGGTCCAGGGTTCAAATCCCACCTCTGCCAAGCTGTCCTTGAACCCACAATTTCTTGGATTGTAAGACTGTACGACTGTACCAATTGTAAGTCGCTCTGGATAAGGGCGTCTGCTAAATGCTGTAAATGTAAATTTGTTGATATAGGAATAAATACTTCCATGCCTTTCTCGAACTCCTGTGTGTTACCACATTTGACATTTCCCTGTCCTGGGAGAAAAATGATAACACTGGTGTGTTCTGTAAACTCAAAGTAAAGTAGCTATCAACTCTAACAGGATATTTTGATTGCGTATAGGAACCCTATAGTGCTACTCGTGTTCAAATATGTAGTAAAGGACAGACTCCAGTGCTGGTTGAGATATGATTGCAAACGCTAAATATTGCATTAGTTCTAATGATGCTCAGTGTGTCAGTACCAGCAATATTCCAGCACTCAAATTCTCTGTGTGCTTAGGTTTGTCACAGTCTATAACAAAATAGCAGAGTCACTGAACCAGAAGCTCCTTTTTATTTCTGTTTCGTAGTTTGAGCTCATTTTCATTTCACATGCCTGCCCAGCATACAAACCAATACTGGCCAGATTTTCCCCTCAATGCACACATAGTTACCTCATGGATGCACAATTAGGATATGGTATAAACTCAGTGAAGCACCAAATGTGCCACAGAAGGGCAGCCATATTGACTTTGTTGAAGCAAATGAATAGCTGAATTAAATATGCAGTGTAACACACTGAAGTAGTCATTTATTTGGCCTCGCCTAACAGGTGAAACCCATTTTCATTACTATATCAAGAGACCTATCAGTGCAGCAAACAATCCAGCTGGCAGGATGTATGCAGGTTGCATTTCATCCAGTATTTTGGAAGCATGAATTAATAGTCATCTTATTAAAATATCAAGCAATGGTGCATCTTGCCAATCTTGGCACTTTATGTAAGGCAATTATATAATTTGCCTTTCAAGTTTTTAGGGGTTTTTTTTATTTGTTTGTTTGTTTTTTTGCATTCAAATGCACTGTTTGTGTGCTGGGAGACTTTCACCATCAGGATACGTTGAGTCTGTATGCATCACATAATGGGCAACATCTGAATCGTTAGTACAGTACATATGTGACCTATTAAAAATCTGTAATAATGTCTTTATTGAGGCATACTTCTATAGTATACTGTATGTGTGGGTTTCCTTCTTTTTTCATTTTTTTCTTCTTTGTGCTTTGTTGGCCACCCCTAAAACAACCACACTGCTGAAGTTCTTGTCTAATCAAAAACAAAAAAGGCTGAATGTACACTAGCTTCAAAAGTTTGGAGTCTTGTTGAAATTTCTCTGTTGAAATCATTTTCTTTTCCTTTAACTAAACTATCCGTAAATTGGCAAAGAAAAATCAGTACATTCAAAATGTCATAACTTGTCATTTTTATTTTCTGCAGCAGTCCTGTGTCAAACTTTACTTTCATCAGTTTGCAGTACTTGCAGCTCTGTTTACTTTTGGTATTCTGACGATTTTTCAAGAGGTTCAAATGAAATTTTATCCAGCTTTTCTTAGAGGTGGGACTCTTATTGTAGTGATTTTTTTTAATTTTTCGGTCTTGCTCAAGGACCCAACAGTGGCAGCTTGGCAGAGATGGGATTTGAACCCTGGACCTTCTGGTCCAGAGTCCAGTACCTTAACCGCTAAGCTACCACAGACCCACAGACCCCTTCACCACCACATTATTCGTTGCCATTATGAGTACATGGCTTCTGAAAATGGGCTTTGCTGTCATATGTGAAAAATAAATCAGTCATTTAATTAGGACTATAATTTCACTATAGTTAATAAGAATAAGTATGCACTTTGAATAAAAAGTGGTTACAGACTTTTGAATGTGGGGATTGTTTTATATTTCTGTAATCCTAGCTTAGTATTTGATGTTCCCAAGCAAGTTGCCCAGTGTGGATATGCCAGTTCCACTCCCCATGCAACCAAGTGACCAGAGCTGTTCCCTTTGTTGGAACACACCACCCCCTGCCCCCAAACCAATGCCATCAGAATGTGTTAAGTGGCAAGGCTATGTCTGTTTTGCCCTTTCAGCTTCTCTTTCTGACAGGCAAAATCAATTCAAATCTGCACGTTACCAATGAATTGACCTGACTTTTAGAATAACTTCTCACATTTCCATTTCAAGCCACATTTAGATTACACTGGAAATCGATTACTTTGTCAGACTTTGTCTTTGTCTTCCTTTGACCTTATACCTACATAGAACTCGGAGTAGCTTGTTTAACTTGGCCTTTGTCACTGAATTAATGAGAGTGAGGCCTTTAATTAAAAGGTGACAGCAGTGCACATCTGCACTATTTATCTGACGTTGATGACCAAATGGGGACTTCTGTTCAATTATGTTAAACGGCAATCATGTGAATGTTACTGAGGTGATGACTCGAGACCATAATGCTATTTCGTTTAGCTTATTAATGACTAGTATATCCCATCTGACTCTTAGCCCGAGCCTCCTAGAGATACTAACACGTTCTATATGTCATCTCCTCTAGGTGCCTCTTCGGTTTGACTGAATTCCCAACAAGCCTGATATGATTCTCATGCTTGTTTCCTATTTTTGCCAATAATCTTTCTGAAGTCAGGAAACATAAATCTGATTTGGCCCTTGGGGCACCATGAATGATGCGCTGTCTAACTAATAAAAGGAGCCCTCTCCAGAAGTGAGCACAGAAACAAATTTAAGAGCCTTTATCAAAAACATTGATTTGGTATTCTATGTAGATAAATAATTATGCCCTATTAGACCAAACCTCCTGATTGTCTGTTAGTTAGGGTGTTACACATTCTCATTAATGGAAAATTATTTCAATGTGACCAAGATCCTTTCAGTTCCATTTCAAAACTGGTGCTAATTGTACATTCAAAGGAATATGCACAGCTTCTTAATGCATGTTCCACTCAATATCCAGAACGTTTGTCAAATTTGATTATTTCAATGAGCAAAAGACCAGATTTCAACATCCAGTCCTTTAAAGAATTGAAAATGCTGTAAGTACATAACCAGTCTGCCAGTTTTTCTGCATCTCACTGACCTTTCTGATCCTTTAAAATATAAAATGGCAGTATTTCCTTTCATTGCATTCTAAGATGCAATTACCATCAATAATGCCAGACATAAAAAGAACATTGTGGTTAATAGATTCCTGCAGATCACGGAGTACATTTTTTGTTTGTAATCTGGTTGGTTTATCTGTAAGAATTTTGGATTGCTTTTGTTATCCAAATCAGTTATTTAAGTTATCTCATTTAACAAGGTCTTATCAGTCAATTGACTCTATATTCAAGACTTTCAGATAGTGAAGGATCATTTTGGAAGGTCAGAGAGCCTGGCATATACACTCGTCGATCACTTTATTTGGTGCATGTCCTTGTTTCTACACTTATTGTCCCTTTCATCAGTTCCACTTACCATATAGAAACACTTTAGTTCCACAATTCCAGTCTGTAGTCCATCTGTTTGTTTTTTTGTTGTTTTTTTACATGCTTTGTTATTCTCCTTTACTCTGTTCTCTAATGGTCAGGACCCCACAGGACTACCACAAATCAGGTACTATTTGGGTGGTGGATCATTCTCAGCACTGCAGCGACTCTGATGTGGTGGTGGTGTGTTAGTGTGCACTGATGAGTGGATTAGTGTTTACTCAGTGTGCACTCTATTGGGCTACCATGCTCCACCTTGTAGATGTTAAATCCGAGACAGTGGCTCATCTGTTGTTGCACAGTTTGTGTTAGTTATCCTCTTCATCAGTGCTCACAGGATGCTGTCTACAGGATGCTAGTGGCTGGACATTTTTGGTTGGTGGCTTTTTTCAGTCCAGCGTGACACTGAGATGTTTGAACTCCAGACTACTGGGTCTGATCTGGACTACAGTCTGTAATTGTAGAACTACAAAGTGCTTACAGGTTGTTGTAAAGAGCCAATAAGTATTGTATTTGACTTTTATCCCCAAAATGTCAGAGTTTAATGCAAAATAAATTGCTCTATTTTAGAAAACAATTTGCACCAACCATTAATAACTCATTTTCATTTAGTGACTGACTGCATTTGATTAAATATAGGAGAAATTTGTTCTAATACAGTGTGCAGGCACCATAACACTTTAATGATGGTGCAAATGTACAAGAAAAGCAACACTTGACTGTTGATTAACTGAGAAAAATGTACACAGCCTTGAAGTTTGAGAATTAACAGAGCTCCCTAGTGCTTATAGTATGTTAAGTACTGTGCAAAAACGTGGGTATTATGTGGTTTTCAGTTTATATTCTGCTTAATCTTTCAATTTGAATGGTCACTGCACTTTGTAGTTCTACAATTCCCAATCTGTTTTTCTACATAGTTTTTGTCCACTTTACTAATGGTCAGGACCACCACAGATCTGGTATTTGGGTGGTGGATCTTTCTCAGAACTGCAGTGACATTGATGTGGTGGTAGTGTGTTAGTGTGTGTTGCACTGATACAAGTGGATCAGACATAGCAGCGCTGCTGGAGTTTTAAACTACCTCAGTGTCACGGCTGGACTGAAAGTAGTCGCCATCCAAAAATATCCAGCCACAGCATCCTGTAGACAGCGTTCCTATGAGCACTGGTGGAAGGTTAGAGGAGACCATACACTGGACGTGATGACCTGTGGGTCGTCCATGGAGAAGACGTAAAGTGGACTAACTAACTATAATTGTAGTGGCAATTGAAACTGAAATTAATTTCTTAGAGTCTTTTTGGGTTGGACTGGAACTGTTCATGGGTTCAAGAGCATTTCCTTCCTCCATGGTGAAATCCTCCTTACGTGTGCAATGGGTCATCTGCTATGATTAATGGACTTGATTGTAAAGGCCGTTTCTGGGGGGACTTCGAACATGTCATGTCCCCAGCGTGATGGCGTAAAGATTAGAAAACTGGATGTCCAAGAGTATTTACCAATGTAGTATTAAGTACCCGGTTCTTGAGATGTCCCACGTCCTGTACACTTTCAATACGTTTAGGTAGATTTAATTAATGAAACCTTTCTTGCTGTTACTAACTGCAATCACTTTGGGTTGAGCCATGATTGCCAGAAAGAACTCACAACACGTTCCATGGGGTTGAGATTATTATGTCAATGGTAATTGGGATGCCTTTTTTTTTTCCAGAAATATATCTCTGAACAGCTGACTGTAAGACTGTAACCAAATACGGCAGCAATGGAACGCCAAGCTGACTCCGGTGAGCTATCACAGAGTCCCTCACGTTGTGCTCCGATAAGCAGTTTAATTGGCAATCCCAGAAACTTTGACCTATATGTGTGAGAAGAAAAAGCTGGAACTGCCGCTTGCTCCTACCACTCACTCCCCTCCACAAACCAGGACCTCGCTTAGCCCCTTTCAGTAAATCTCTGCAAACTGAAAACCGCTTATCTGACGAGGCACGTTGTGCAGAAGCCTTAAACGAATGCAGGTTCTTTTGAGGAGGCATGTTCTTTGGAGTTCTACCAAATTGGGGAGAAATGACAGATATTGCAACTATTTTTAAGCTCAGTCCACTGCTTGCTTAAATATTTCAGCCCGCACATCCCTAATGTTCTCTCAGGTTATGGCATGAACCCACAGTTGCACTTCCACGAACTTGGAGAGCTGCAGATTTTAACATTGGGTTTTTAGCATGGGAGATCTTTTGTTTTGTAGTCTTTATTGAATAAGAACAAAAGTAGAGCTTGCCTTTAAAAATAATGAAGTAAACAGCTTTTCTAAGGATCGCCCCGGTTCCATATTTATATGGAAATGGAATAAACTCCTTCAGGACTGAATAACTCGTCATCATTATTGGCTTAATCAAGAGCTCCATCTAGAGCCTTGAATTGCTGTGTGCTAAAACCTCAGGGTTTATAAAAAATTCTAACATTAATATTAAGTCAGACCAGCACCACAGTGCATTTTTTTTTAGTGCTGTCATCTCACAGGTTCAAAGACCCAGAAACGGGTTTTATTGCAGATATGCCGATATCCCTTTTGTCCAACTTATAAACCTAATAATAGGAACTGGAGACCAAATAGCGGAAAACTAAAATGGACATTTTTATGCTAGAAATGTCCTGTTTGCACTTGTCTTAAATTAAAAACATTTTTATTGCACTTAACAACAACCAAGATAACCGGCATATTCCTTGTTTTCTTCTTTTGGAAAAAAAATGAATAATAAAATGGTTTAAATACTTGCAAAAATAAACAATGTTCTAATTTTTAAACGGCACATGGCGCTGCATCTTTTGGTTTTAATCCCCACCCAGAAAGAGTGCAGCAAGTTGTAATGCGGCATAAATGCCCCCCACCTCCAAGTTAAGTCAAGTCGAGTCAGATCCCCTATTTAATATCGCGTTTTACAATGGAGCATTGTCGTCAAAGCAACTTTTACAAGTTTAGATTATCGCCTAATAACTACGTCCAATCCCAGTTAGCAAGCCTAGGGCACCAGTGGAAGGAAAAACTCCCTGAGTTTTTATAGAAGAACCTTTGGAGGACCAAGACTCAAAAAGGGACCCAACCTCTTGGGCGGCGTAGATGAATAAATCTAAGAGCGAAACTAAAGTCATGGAGTCAAAGTTCGAATACAATGTGAAGTATGCACATCGGCATTAAGTGGCCCGGTATGGTGGGGCTGAGCTGGATGACGGAAGCAGCTTGAGTGGAGCTACAACATCAGATGAACATCATTAGTTTGGGGCTGGAAGCTGCCGGAACCCAGCCCGTAGAAAAAACAGAAAATGTATTAGTTATTGATAAGAGCACAGTGTCTATTAATAACTAATCACTGAATGCCAAGTGTAGCATGAGAACACCCCATCAATTAGCTATAGCACATAGCTAGAAGAGGAGACTGGTAGAACCAGCCAGAGGGATCAACATGAGACATGGGCACCCCACGGGAGGCAGAATACAGCACCCCAACGTCTCCCGATCGACCACAGACCTCTTGCTATTAACCCCCAGCTCTGCTGCCCTTATTCTAAGAGCCAGGATTCATGAGTCAAGATCACGTGGACCGAAGCCCATTTCCAGCCATATTGCCCCACCGACCACTCCCGCTAACGGACAAGGCAGCAGCCATAACTGACCCCAGACCTCCTGCCACCGAATTTTTCTCTTCGTCTCACTTTTTTTAGAGTCACCAGTAGTCCCCCATTTATGAAGCTCAAGTTATAATTTGAGTAAACAAAAGTTTCTCGTAATTTTCTCCATATGTTTTAAACATAAGCCTCATGAGTTCATTCATGGTCCATGCCGATCCATTCAAATGGCATTAATCAGCCTGATTATGGGTCTATTTCTAGTATATAAAAATATAGTCTCATATCTACAGTTAAGATCTAACTGGAACTGTTTTAACCAAAAGGTCCAGGTTCAATCTGACCTCTGATTGTTGGTCTATGAGCCAGGTTTTTAAAACGCACCATTGCTTGGATTGGTAAGCATCATTGTAAGGTCGCTCTGGATAAGAGCTGCTAAATGACTAATGGTAAATGCCAATCCAAAGATGAAGGACATCCAAAAATGCCTCAACTCATAACCCTGTTTAAATCCATCATAGGCACCTATGTCATGAATGTATTCCAAAACTTCCATTTGCATTGCTCTTACTACCTAATGCCGCATCTTTATGAAGACCCGTCTAACCTAAATTTCATCACATAGAATTCCAATTTAAAAACGGTGTCCTTGCGTTAAACTGTAAAATTTATTTTACATGGGGCATTTTTTTGATCTAAATAGAGCATGCAGAATGCTTAGAACATTTTATGCTACATATCCAAAAGTTTGTGGACATCCAAAATTAGTTTGGGGTTTGTCTCTCTTACCTGCTCTGACATCATTGAGTCTGTTAAAATGTTCTCCATGATGTTTTGAAACATGACAGAGGTCAGCAATCCTGATGTTTGGCTATGGCCCCTGGCCCACTTTTGACATTTGGTTTATCTTCAAAGGTGTATGATGGGGTTGAGGCCCAAGTTCACCATAAAAAAGTGTTTGTTTTTTTATTATAGTGGGTTAAGTCAGAAAAATCTTGTGAACTGTCTTTTGGGGAGATGGAAACCTTGAGCCTATGAGTGTTCATACAACCTATTGGACTGCTGCTGGTTTTCTCTGGAGATTCAATGCACTGTTAGAAATAACAGACTACAAGTTACAAGCAGTGTTAATTTTGACAGCAAATTTTGATTTAGTTTTAGTCGTCTTTTGACTAAAATGTAATTTAGTTTGTCATAATTTGTCCATCTGAATTGTTTTAATTTTAGTCTTGTTGTAGTCGACTAATTATAGTAAGATTATAGTCGACTAAAACTACAGTAGATTCAGTTGACTAAAATGTGAAATGTAAAGGTTGCAATACGTGACTGCTTTTTTTAACATTTCCCTTGAATTATTTAAGTCATATGCACTTGGACGAAACATCTACATGCATGCATTGATAATAAAAGTATACATTAAAGTGGTTATAACGCAATTTCCACCATAGATCTGCTTCACACTCAGTGTGGACATTCAGCAGATATTCCAGGATAGAATCAAGTTGGAATGAATGATATATTATTAGATCTAATTAAGATATAAGCTCAGGTCTAAATGCATGCATTATAACAACTGTACACAGTAAAGTGGTCATCAAAACTCAATTTCCATCAAAGATCTGCTTCAAACTCGGTGTGGACACTCATGATATTGTAGAATAGAATCAAGTTGGAATAAATGATATATTATGAGCGTTATTAAACATATTAGATCAGATATGTGTGCATGTTCTATATGCATTTATTCATAATTACAGTATAAAATGGAGTTATGTAACCCGAACACTCATACTTTTTAAAACACTTTTTTAGACTAGGTAAAATAGATCCACGTCACGAACTGGAAACATATTTTAATCTCTACTTTATTCGCTGAAATATTGGATTGAACATAACGAACTTCGAGTGCGTTTGCAACGTACTACCGTAATACCGCTAAAATAGGAGCTCGATCCATTTAGGCGGATAGCTTGACCGCGGTTTCAGGACGACATGCCTGCCGATGTCGTTTAAACTTTGTTGTATGTTTACCGGCGATGGCGTCCCACACAGTTTATAACGAGATTTGTTTTCCTTGACATCTAATGAGAAATGTGGCCATATATGGACTCTCCCCTTTCTCCTAGGTGTTGAAATACAGAGCCAGTCTCCCTGTTGTCAAATTAAATGTGTGCGTCTTACCGCATCACTGATTGGATCGCTACCCAACTCGTCCCGCCTTTCCACATATGCTAAAGTTATGAGTGAATATTTTCCCTACCTGCCGCAAAACTAAATCAGATCTGATTGAGTGTCGTCTCGTTTTGACAAAAGTTTCAAGTCATGACGTCCTAGTTTTTGTAGTTTTTCCTTCATTTTCATGTGATCATCGTCTTGTTTTCGTTCCGTTGACGAAAACTATGACACAAATCATTCCTCACGAAATTAACACCGGATACCAGGGGTTTAAACTTGCTCTTGGTCGTATAGAGTGTATACACACACACACACACACACACACACACACACACACACACACTGTTCTCAGGAAATGATTTCCAGTGTGTGGTATCTTGTTGTAGTGAGCGTATGCAGACAGGCCAGCCCTTTGTGGCACACATGTTTCATGTAACCTTCCTTGTCCTCTGTATAGTTGTTGACAAAGGGCAACCGAGGCTTGAAGAGTTGGTGGCTAGGAGTTGCATTAATTAAGATCAAGAACCCTTTCATGATGACTAGCCAGCGGAATATGGAAGAGGGGTATGGAAGGCAGAATTTCAGTAAGAGCCCCACTGAGTTTCAGAGCTAACCTCTGTATTTGTTTCAACAATTTTGCTTAGCTTCTGCCAAATCATGGAGTTGCAATCATACCATGCTCAGCAATAAATGAGTCATTTACATTCCAAATGTGGTAGAACTCTGTGTGCATGGACTTTTTTTGTTTTGGTGCTTTGTTTTCCACCCTAAAAAAACTGTCTGAAGTTCTTGTCTAAACAAAAATGCTGAATGTTCACTAGCTTCAAAGTTGAGTCCTGTTGGAATGTCTTGGTTTAATTCAGTAAATTAGTTCTTTTAATCAAAATACCCAAATGATAGCTATTTTGTCATAATGTTTCATTAACCTTCATTTTTATTAATTATCCTTTCCTTCCAGATTCTTGCCAAAAGAGTGTGAGTTGAGTGTTGTTGGTGTGTGTGTGTGTGTGTGGTGTGTGTGTGTGTGTGTGTGTGTGTGGTGTGTGGTGTGTGTGTGTTTGTTTGTTTTTTTTAAGCTGTCAAAATTACCCAATCGTATTACACTGAAACATTTCCGTGCCTTTAAACACATTTTCATTGCTTTTATCTGCTGAAGGACCTGTAGGACTTTGGGTTGACGCAGCAGTTAAGGGAACAGAAGATACCGGGTCCAAGCAAGTCCAGCACTGCCAGCTGCCCTCTTTTAGCTCTTGAGTAGGACCCTTGTAAGACTGTAAGGATATAATGATCATCTGCTAAAAATGACTAAATGAAAAAGGTAGTTATGGACTGTGGCCCTCTATTCAATCTTCCCATGGGGGGGGGGGGGGGTTTTTTTCTCCCACTATATCGATAAGTACTAGCCAATAGGAAATTGGCCTGTTTCCTATAATAGTACCTAATAAAATGAATAATTTGCATTAAAAAGCTATCGTTCTGATAATGGTGACACCTTGGCAGACCTCTATAAGAGAAAATCCACTTTACTACTATGAGGCAGAAAACAAGGCCTGATAGGCATGGTGTTATCGAGGTATTAAAAAGTAATAAAACCATTAAGTGCATGTTTAGTAGCACACTTATGCACCACTTCATAAGGTACACCTGTTCCTCTTTGTTAAAGCAAATATCTAAGATGACCTGTTGAAGTTTAAACTGAGCACCAGAATGGGGGAGAAAGGTGATTTAAGTGACTGCATATGGCATGGTTGTTGGTGCATGGGCTGGTCTTTCACAAAATATTGTACAAAATGCTGATCTGCAGGGATTTTCACTCACAGCCATCTCTATAGTTTAGAGACAATGGCCTGAAAAGAGAAAATATCCAGTGAATGGCAGTTCTCATTAAAACCGAGGGAGAGCTTCTCGAAGAGCATTTCTCACTATACAACGAACACTGAAGCAGATGGGCTACAGCAGGAGATAATCAACCAGTAGCCACTTCAGTCAGCCTAGAACAGGAAACTGAGGCTACATTTTACAGAGGCTTACCACAACTGGACAACAGAAGCCTGAAAAAATGTTGCCTGGTCTGATTTGTCAAACAATGTGAGAGCACCTATACATTTTGTCTTGTATCAACTGTTCAGGTTGGGTGTGGGGAGTTACAGTGGTGTGAAAAAGTGTTTGCCCCATTCTTTATTTCCTATTTTTTGCATGTTTGTTACACTTAAATGTTTTGGAACATCAAACCAAATGTTAAATATTAGTCAACACAAGAAAACACTAAAAGCAGTTTTTAAATGAAGGTGTTTATTAGTAAGGGAGAAAAAAATCCTGACCCTTTGTGTCCCTTTGTGGAAAAAGTGATGCCCCCCCTTCTTAAAACATAACTTGACTATGGTTTATCACACCTGAGTTCACTGTCTCTAGCCACACCCAGGCCTGATTATTGCCACACATGTTCTGAATCAGGACATCACTTAAATAGGACCTGCCTGACAAAGTGAAGTACACCAAAAGATCCTTAAAAGCTACACATCGAGCCGAGATCCAAAGAAATTCAGGAACAATTGAGAAAGAAAGTAATCTATCAGTGTGGAAAGAGTTATAAAGGCATTTCTAAAGCTTTGGGACTCCAGTGAACCACAGTGAGAGCCATTATCCACAAATGGTGAAGACATGGAACAGTAGTGAACCTTCCCAGGAGTGACTGGCCGAACAAAATTACCCCAAGAGCGCAGAGACGACTCATCCAAGAGGTCACAAAAGACCCCACAACAACATCCAAAGAACTGCAGGCCTCACTTGCCTCAGTTAAGGTCAGTGTTCATGCCTCCACCATAAGGAGGAGACTGGGCAAAAATAGCCTGCATGGCAGAGTTCCAAGACGAAAACCACTGCTGAACGAAAAGTGATGAGTGGTCCAAAATTCCTCCACAATGCTGTAAAAGACTCCTTGCTACGAGTTATCGCAAACGCTTAGCTGCAGTTGTTGCTGCTAAGGGTGGCCCACCAGTTATTAGGTTTAGAGGGCAATCACTTTTTCACACAGGGCCATGTAGGTTTTGATTTTTTTTCTCCCTTAATAATAAACACCTTTTAAAAACTGCATTTTGTGTTTACTTGAGTTGTCTTTCACTAATATTTAAATTGGTTTGATGTTCCGAAACACTTAAGTGTGACAAACATGCAAAAAATACCTTCCTTAATACCAACAGAGCAATTCATTTAAACACCACAGCCTACCTGAGTGTTGTTGCTGACCATGTCCATCCCTTTATAACCAGCACATGGTATTTATGTACATCATTCTGCTTCAGGTGCATTCCTTTTGCGGTGTTCATTATGATGAATCTATTATTAGGTAGGTCACCCTGACATTTCATAGTCTGTGATATGAGTGATATGGGCTGTATGAAATTTCCTTCCTAGCTGTGCAATACAATAGAGTGCTTAAGGTTTGGCATTTCCACCGAGCTTGACACTCACCCAACTTTTTCCTTGTCATAAACACTGCTCATTCCATATAGGCGGTCCGACACTGAAGTGAGTAACTCAATCAGTGAAAGCAGAGCATATGGCCTGATCATATGGCTCTTCCTTTCAACAGTGGAAAGTGGAATGGAAAGCAAGTTCTGCCACATCTCCGTATCATGAAGCTATGCATCTGTTACACATAGAAGGTATGACATGGCTTGTGGTGCCATATAGCATCTGGGGCTTCTCGGTCGTGACAGAACCCTAGATATGGACTCTTAACTGTCTTTGCGTGAGAGTGTGTGCATTGTGTGCTCTGTTGCAGTCACGTATGAGAACATAAGACACTAGGCACTTGACTCTGAGCTAAGCAGTTGAGTACAGGATACCTTACCAGCCTGCTGGAGGAGAAAAAGAGCAAGACACTACCCTCGGAAAGACTGGCAGATAAATGTGTTTAAATGAACAGGTCATTCCCCTGTGCGGCAGTTCCTTTTGGAAAATGACAGTTCAGTCTATACATATAACCCATTCAGTAGCATTGCTGTGTTAGCCACTGGGGTAATGCACATTTGCATGTTAAGAGAAGGAGACTCTGTAGTGTCGGTGGCAAGGGACCACTTTGTGGCAGACACCTTTCAGCACTGCAGGCGTATCGTACCAGCGCAGCGTGCCTCCGTTTTCAAGAGATCCTTTCGTATGTGAAGCCAAATAAAAATGAAGTGCCTCTTCATACTCCTTTGAAATGGTCACGCTCTTGCAGCCTGAAATCAGAACTCAACTCGAAAAACAATGTATTTTCCCAACTTTATTTACACATTTTGCCTTACAACTTTCAAGTAATGAGAGAAAGGAAATGCTTTTGATTTAGTTACAGCTCTTACTCTGTTTGGATATGCCCTACCAGCTCTGGAATATTTGGCCATTCTTAGTTGCAAAATAGTTCAAGTTCAGTCAGATTTTGTGGTGACCGACAATGCATGGGTCTCCAAGTCTAGCCACAGATTTTCATTGGATTTCGATCAGGATAGATAGATCTCTGATTTGTCCACTGGAGGACATTCACATCCTAACCTTAAGTAACTGTTTTGTTTTTGCCAGTGTGTGCTTAGGGTCATTATTGTGCGGGAAGGTGAACCTCCTGCCCATTTTCAGCTGTGTAGGGTCTCTCGTTTTCCATATATACAGTGGGGCAAAAAGTATTTAGTCAGCCATTGATTGTGCAAGTTCTCCTGCTTAGACAGATGAGAGAGGTCTGTAATTTTCATCATAGGTACACTTCAACTACGAGAGACAAAATGAGGAAAATAAATCCAGGAAATCACATTGTAGGATTTTTAAAGAATTTAATTGTAAATCATGGTGGAAAATAAGTATTTGGTCAAAAACAAAAGTCCAACTCAATACTTTGTAACATAACCTTTGTTGGCAATGACAGAGGTCAAACGTTTCCTGTAAGTCTTCACCAGGTTGGCACACACTGTAGCTGGTATTTTGGCCCATTCCTCCATGCAGATCTCCTCTAGAGCAGTGATGTTTTGGGGCAACACGGACTTTCAACTCCATCCACAAATTTACTATGGGGTTGAGGTCTGGAGACTGGCTAGGCCACTCCAGGACCTTGAAATGCTTTTTCCGGAGCCACTGCCAAACTTACCTGGACATGTACTGGCTTAAGCAGGGGGACACGTCTGGCACTGCAGGATCTGAGTCCCCCTTGGCGTAGCTTGTTACTGATGGTAGCCTTTGTTACTTTTTTCCAAGCTCTCTGCAGGTCATTCATCAGGTCCCTCTGTGTAGTTCTGGGATTTTTGCTCACCGTTCTTACGATCATTTTGACCCCACGAGATAAGATCTTGCGTGGGGCCCCAGATCGAGGGAGATTATCAATGGTCTTGTATGTCTTATAGTTGCTCCCACAGTTGATTTATTGATACCAACCCGCTTGCCTATTGTAGATTCACTCTTCCCAGTCTAGTGCAGGCCTACAATTTTCTTCCTGGTGTCCTTCGACAGCTCTTTGGCCATGGTTGAGTTTGGGAGTCTGAATGTTTGAGGCTGTGGACAGGTGTCCTTTTATACAGATAACGAGGTCAAACAGGTGCCATTAATACAGGTAACCAGTGGAGGACAGAAGAGCTTCTTAAAGAAGTTGTTACAGGTCTGTGAGAGCCATAAATCTTGCTTGTTTGTGGGTGACCAAATACTTTCTAAGCAGGAGAACTTGCACAATCAGTGCCTGACTAAATACTTTTTTGCCCCACTGTATATATATTTCATATTTAGTGAAGTATGTTTCACAGTATCTATGGTGTTTTTTTTGGTGATTTTGTTTCTTTCTAACCCTTGGCATGGCGTTCAGTCCAGTATGTTCAGTCTTGGTTTTATCTGACCATAATTTTTGTTGTTTTTAGCAAAGCAATGTGGCAGACTTTTTACGTGACACTTTCAGAAACAGCGAGATTACAAGATTGTTGTCACATGCACAGAATGAACAGTCTCAGCTATACAAACTTGTATGTCCTTCAAAGTTGTCGTTGACCTCTTGGTAGCTTCCCTGATCAGTGTATTCTTCGCTCAGTCATCCACTTTGCAAGGATGACCCAGTCTTGGCAAGGTGTTGGTAGTGTCATACACTTTCCGCTTCTTTATGTTACTCGAAGTGGTACTCACAGGGATAGTTAAAGTAACTGAAACCTTACTGTGTCCTTCTCCTAACTTGTCTTTCCACAACTTTGTCATGGAGCCCTTTTGAAAGCACCTTTACAACCATGGTTTTACAACCAAGTTGTTACCCTGCACTACAAGTAATCATCAAGGAGCAGCTGGTTTTATTCTGAAATAATTAAAACCGCTACAACTGATGTCAGGCGTGGGCCTGTTAGCCTGATGTGTGATCTAGAAGGTGATTGGTTCTACCTGAGCAAGTATATAATGGTTACTCTAAAGGGCTGATTACTTTTCCAAGCCAGGTATTGTACTAATTACATTATAATAATTTCTCAGAACAGTTTTTTGTTCTTTTCGTTTTGATTGAGTGTTTTGTTTATGCAGTTGGAAAAAAGTTGGAGTAAATGTTATTTATATTCATGGTATAATCTGACAAAGGCAAGGATTCAATAGGGTATTTCCTATGGGCACTGTAAAGGCTCTATTGTAAATCAGTATAGCATGCACATATGGTGATCAATAGCAGGAGCCCAGACACTTGCAAAGCTGTCCATAGCAGATGCCAAGAGATCATAACTGATCCTGGTTTATGGGTTGAAGAGCTTCTGTTTCCTATCGAACAAAGCAGCACTAGAGAGTTTGTCGTGTTTGTGAACTCATGGTTCCAGAACAGGGCTTCATTTAGACTCCTTCAGCTCCCTAATGACATTGCTAACGTTGCAGTTTGAAGTCATGATGGCTGGCTTCAGGGGGAGACGTGCTTCTTATTCAATACTTTGAACTAGCAAGTGAAACGTTTAAATAGACACCCACAAACACTGATTGTGAGAGTGGGCTAAAATTGACACCTGACAGGATTGGCACTGATTGGTATGTATAGCTGAACCAAATGATTTTCTGCCTGGGAGCTTGATCTCTGTCAAATAAAATTAATGGAGGAAGTACATTTTCATTTCTCTTTTCGTCATACGTTGCATGTAAAACATTAAAAGAAACTTTATCCATGTTTACATTTACAGCAATTACAGTCGCTCTTACCCAGGGTGACTTGCAACTGATACGGTCCAAACAATTGTGGGTTAAGGGCCTTGCTCAGTGACCCAACAGTGGCAGCTTGGCAGAGGCAGAATTTGAACTCTGGACCTTCTGGTCCACAGTCAGGTATTTTAACAGCTGAGCCACCACAGTCCATATCCACGTGATACCTTTAAGTTGCTTTAAGTTGCTTTAAGTTTGTGGAATGATATCAGCCAACATGTATTAATTGCCATCAATCTGCCAGATTGTTGTTGTTGCTGCCTTTATTTGCCTTTGGTGTTCTTCAGTTGGTCATGATTCATACTTGTTTTTGTTTCTAGATCATATGTTTCCTGCATGTTGGGCACTGAAGACCATTAGTCTGGTTGCTTTTAGCAAAATGCAAACAAAGTCCTGAAAATATTTTATCTCCAAAACTGAACAGTGCTCAACTAAAGTTAATCTCTCTCTCTCTTCGCTCCTCTACCTGTCGTCTTCTCGCTCTTCTTTTTGTGTAATCACGCTCCAATTTCATTTGGCTCTCCATTCGTCATTTCAAATTAAAAGCCCTTTGATAGAGTTCTGAAACCACGCCAGCAATACTTTTGCAGCGGCAGGCCGCCAATATGAAATGTATGTTGCAGAAACACTGGGGTGCCCGTGGGTGCCCGCCTGTGTCTGTAAGAGAGAGGGAGAGCACGCAAGACCATGACTAAGGAAGGTCTGAGTGCATCAGTGCACTGTAGGCTGGTTTACAATTAAATGATTTTTCCCCATCTTAAATAGTTAAAAACAGAGTAATGTACTGGTCAGAGTTGCTACAAAATAAATCAGTGTATTGGACATTATGCGAAGCATACCTGTACTAATTTTTCACTTAACATCAGTGTAGTGTGGGTGGGTTTTACTTCCATCCATTACTGTCCACTTAGCCGGACACTAAAAAGCTTCATCATTTCACATATGCATTTCTTATTAGCCTATATTCCAAAGTAGATTGCTTCATCCATTTTCCCTGTTCTAAACAGACCTATGGCGTATATAGAAGCTCTGTGGCACGGCATGAGATGAAAAATCTTTGGCTCCTTGAGCAATATAACCAGGACCACAACAAAAGTAGTACATAAAGAAAAAAAAAGTTGAGTGAATGAATGTACTTATGACAGAACTTCTGCTTTTGTAAAGGTTGTTGTGTGCATGGAGGACAGTTCAAGACCTGATCTGGTCTGAATGGTATTGAAACATTGTGAACGGCATAATGACTAAGTAAGAATTGAGTGCTTAAACCTTGCTATGCGAATGTATTCGGACAGATGAGGGTGTTTTTTTTTCTTTCTTTTCTTTTTGGTCATTTCTCTTGTGAGTATGAAGGCACAGTAAGTCTGTTTTATCAGCTCGAACATAAAGTATGTTGTAGGGACATATGTGCCAGTGATGAGGATTTGGACATTGTTGCAAATTGGTGGGAAACTGTTGCACCTTCACAAAACTATCATGTTTTTTGGGGTTTTTTTTTAGTATTAGGGGCCTATGGACACATGTATAACTTCTTCTGAAATGATTTCTGCATCTAATTACAAGTCACGCTTTAGACTGCTTTGCGTGCATGAATTTAATTTATTTTACATCAACATTGACACTCGTGAAGGTGGCTTATGGCTGACAGGCTTGTTGTGTAGCTTCTCAAGTTTAATTGGCATTTGGGAGGTGCAGCAAGATGGAGATGACAGTGCACAAAGCTTAAAATATGCAGCTGGACTACAGCAAATAAGATTCTTTATAGCCACACAACGTTGGTTGTAATTGGAGTTTGTAATTTTGTAGTCAAGACCAAGACGAGTACATATCGAGACTGGGAGTGGACGAGACGAAGACCAGATTACAATTTTTTTTTTCCATAATACATGAATAAAAGAATAAAATGTAAAATAAGTATGTAATTCACTTTGCATTCATTATTATTCATTATACATGACTGATGTGTGTGTGTGTGTGTGTGTGTGTGTGTGTGTGTGTGTGTGAGTGTGTGTGTGTGTGTGTGTGTGTGTGTGAGTCCAGGAAATCACATTGATAACCTAACCTAAGAATAACATAACCTTTGTTGCCAATGATAGAGGTCAAACGTTTCCTGTAAGTCTTCACCAGGTTTGCACACACTATTTGTTTGTATGTTTGCAGAACATGTCCTGTCCCCTTTGCAGAAAAACAGCCCCAAAGCATGATGTTTCCACCCCCATGCTTCACAGTAGGTATGGTGTTCTTGGGATGCAACTCAGCATTCTTCTTCCTCCAAACACGACGAGTTGAGTTTTTACCAAAAAGGTCTATTTTGGTTTCATTTGACCACATGATATTCTCCCAGTCCTCTTCTGGATCATCCATATGTTCTCTGGCAAACTTCAGACGGGCCTGGACATGTACTGGCTTAAGCAGGAGGACAAGCCTGGCACTGCAGGGTCTGAGTCTCTCTCAGCTTAGTGTGTTACTGATGGTAGCCTTTGTTACTTTGGTCCCAGCTCTCTGCAGGTCATTCATCAGGTCCCTCCGTGTAATTCTGGGATTTTTGCTCAACGTTCTCATGATCATTTTGACCCCACGGGATGAGATCTTGCGTGGGGCCCCATATCGAGAGAGATTATCAATGGTCTTGTATGTCTTACAATTGCTCCCACAGTTGATTTATTCACACCGACCTGCTTGCCTATTGTAGATTCACTCTTCCCAACCTGATGCAGGTCTACAATTTTCTTCCTGGTGTCCTTCAACAGCTCTTTGGTCTTGGCCATGGTTGAGTTTGGAGTCTGACTGTTTGAGGCTGTGGACAGGTGTCTTTTATACAGATAATGAGGTCAAACAGGTGCCATTAATACAGGTAACGAGTGGAGGGCAGAAGAGCTTCTTAAAGAAGTTGTTACAGGTCTGTGAGAGCCAGAAATCTTGCTTGTTTGTGGGTGACCAAATACTTATTTTCCACCATGATTTACAATTAAATTCTTTAAAAATCCTACTATGTGATTTCCTGGATTTTTTTTTCTCACATTGTCTCTCATAGTTGAAGTGTACCTGTGATGAAAATTACGGACCTCTCTCGTCTTTTTAAGTAGGAGAACTTGCACAATCAGTGGCTGACTAAATACTTTTTTGCCCCACTGTATCATGTATAATGAATGTTGCATATTTTTTCCGTTACCCAATCTGTAGAGAAAGAACTGATTTATTGTTTGAATTAATTGTTTATATTCGGTAGAAAAAAAGTTCAGTTTATAATGGTTCAACCTCTAATGGATGCATTGGACTGGGTTGACCTTGACAATAATTTCCGAGTCCAGTTTACACCAAGACTGAGAGTCCAAATGAGCTTGACACCCAGATGAAACAGAGACTGCTCATCTATGGTCTCAAGACCGAGACCGAACTCGAGTACTACAACACTAGAAGTTTGTACAGCAATCCAGATGTTATGCTTCTTTTATTAAACTTGTGCTATTCAGTAAAATCAGTCATGCGTCGAGCCAGTTTAAGTGCTGTCTAATTGATTTCTCTTTTACGTTTTTAAATAAAATGAACCTTTATGCGCATCTTGGATAACATGTTAATATGTGTGTGCTATACTATCCAATGGCCTGCTGGTAATACTGTTGTATCCTCCCTTTAATATTACTTTATCAGTAGCACACGCTGGCCTCATGCAGACAGAGGCCTGCACTCAGGAGAATTCTCCAGTAATGTGTTAAAAGAAAGTTAGTGAGGTGTGCGAGTGCATGTCAGTGTCGCTCATGCAGAACAGCTAGCACTCGGACTCCACAGACTTACTAACTGCCTCTGCTGGTTTGCTCTGCATCTGCGTGTGGTGCTCAGATTGGCATTTGGTAATCAGTATGCAGTTAGAAGCACGGCCGAAGGGTTAACTACAGAACAGGGTGTTGTCATGTGCGAAGTTGTTTTAAAGGTTTAAGCACCTTTTTATGTGTTTGCATTAATTATCACTAACAAATTAAGCTGGGGTGTGTCTTCATTTTACTAGATTTACAATACATATGTTTTATTCTTTCCAGATGACAGTTGTATAGATGTTTGTCCTTTAATGAATTCATTTATGGGGCTCTTGGGTGGCAGCAGCAATTCACTAGTTATCATCTAAACAACCCACAGAAGTTGGGTCCCTTTCTGAGCCTTGGTCTTCCCAAGATGTCTTCCGCATAACGTTTAGGGAGTTTTTCCTTGCCACTGTCGTTCTAGGCTTGCTCAATTTGGGACTTGCATGTTTGTCACAGAAGTGTTTCGGAACATCAAACCAATTTAAATATTAGTCAAAGACAACACAAGTAAACACAAAATGCAGTTTTTAAATGAAGGTGTTTATTATTAAAGGAGAAATAAATCCAAACCTATATGGCCCTGTGTGAAAAAGTGATTTCCCCCCTTGTTAAAACATAACTATGGTTTATCACACCTGTGTTCACTGTCTCAAGCCACACCCAGGCCTGGTTATTGCCACACCTGTTCTCAATCAGGACATCACTTAAGTAGGACCTGCCTGACAAAGTGAAGTACACCAAAAGATCCTTAAAAGCTACACATCCAAAAAAAAGCTACAGATCCAAAGAAATTCAGGGACAATTTAGAAAGACAGTAATTGAGATCTATCAGTCTGGAGCGACTCATCCAAGATTTCACAAAAGACCCCACAACAACAAAGAACTGCAGGCCTCACCTTGCCTCAGTTAAGGCCAGTGTTCGTGCCTCCACCATAAGAAAGAGACTGGGCAAAAATGGCCTGCATGGCAGAGTTCCAAGACGAAAACCACTGCTGAGCAAAAAGAACATTTAAGGCTTGTCTCAATTTTTCCAGAACACACCTTGATGATCCCCAAGACTTTTGGGAAAACATTCTGTGTACTGATGAGACAAAAGTTTAACTTTTTGGAAGGTGTATGTCCCATTACATCTGGTGTAAAAGTAACCCAGCATTTCAGAAAAAGAACATTGTAGCAACAGTAAAACATGGTGGTGGTAGTGTGATGGTCTGGGGATGTTTTGCTGCTTCAGGACCTGGAAGACTTGCTGTGATAAATGGAACTATGAACTTTGCTGTCTACCAAAAAATCCTGAAGGAGAATGTCCGGCCATCTGTTCATGACTTCAAGCTGAAACGAACTTGGGTTCTGCAGCAGGACAATGATCCAAAACACACCAGCAAGTCCACCTCTGAATGGCTGAAGAAAAACAAAATGAAGACTTTGGAGTGGCCTAGTCAAAGTCCTGACCTGAATCCTATTGAGATGCTGTGGCATGACCTTAAAAAGGCCGTTCATGCTTGAAAACCCTCCAGTGTGGCTGAATTACAACAATTCTGCAAAGATGAGTGGCCAACATTCCTCCACAACGCTCATCGCAAGTTGTCGCAAACGCTTGGTTGCAGTTGTTGCTGCTAAGGGCGGCCCAACCAGTTACTAGGTTTAGGGGCAATCACTTTTTCACACAGGGCCATGTAGGTTTGGATTTTTTACTCCGTTAATAATAAACACCTTCATTTAAAAACTGCATTTTGTGTTTACTTGAGTTGTCTTTGACTAATATTTAAGTTGGTTTGACATTCTGAAACACTTAAGTGTGACCAACATACAAAAATATAGGAAATCAGGAAGGGGGCGAACACTTTTTCACACCACTTTACTTTGGTGTGTAACCTGCGCTCTCTTTTCCACCACCTTAAGTCTGGAAAAGATATTTTATTAACAGTAAAGCGCTTTAGAAATTGAAATAAAGATCCTTTCCACAGTGTATGTCGTGAACTGTATATGCTGTGACATGTATGAATCACAATAAGACTGCACCTGAATTTCAATAATTGAGACGTAATATCTTTAATTGATCTTAGGGGTGTGATATTGACAAAAAAAAAAATTCAATATTTTCTGATTTTGTTGATGATAATTATATTCAGAAGTTTGAACTCATCTCGCTCAACTGCCTGAACTGGCCCCTTGTCTTTCGCAATGTAATTTTTGACATTTGTTATATCTTCCCATCCGTTGCTTTTCTTGTCACGATGCTCTTTTTACTGAATGAGTCCACTAAGGTTTGCGGGGTTTGTTTGTCGAGCTGTGTTTAACAGCAACCAATTGCAGATTTCTGTCTTTTGAGCAACTTTTCAATAACATTTCAGCAACAACTCTTGGTCTTGCGTGATAAATCTGTGTAGAATTAGACTCAAATTAAAACAATATATTATGCCACCAGACTATGCAACCAAATACATTTAAAGCTGGATTAGGGATGATAACGAGAAAAACTGATAAAGATTGTTGCTTATCCATCTTATAGTAATGGGTGCTGTATATCTGGAATGATTTAGCTGCACAGACAGGTGGGTATTTTTAAGATCCTTTGTGCTGTCAATCCTTATTACTGCTGTCAAACACATCTTAAACACTAAGATATCTAACCCTTTTACTGTTCTGGCATCCTAAAACACAGTGTAGGACCTTTGAAAATGAAAATCAGTGGTGCTTTGCTCACACTTTATTACAACAAGTACATGCACAGTGTTGGGAGGGCATTCAGTCCCTGCATGAAAGGCTCTGTAACTGCCCCATATTTTGTAAATGGGGTGTAATGTGAATATATATAAATGCAAATAGGCTGCTGAAGAAATTCAGGTCTATGTTGACATGATTGCATCATGCAGTTGCTGCAGATTTTTCAGCCACGCATTCATGCTGCAAATCCCCTTTGATCCACCGCAACCCAAACACAATGTGTTAGATTCCCATCAGGAAAGGGAGAGGCCATTGAAATACACTAAACTCATTGCCATGTTCATGGAACCTATTTGAGATACGTTCAAGATAATGTGTGACCATTAAGGGATTCAAACTGTTGGAAAACAACACGTGCTGTTTTAGGGCTTATTCAAATTCCGACACCACCATCTGCATATCGCAGCATGGATCGAGATTAATCAGGCCCAGGCAAAATATCTCTGTCTAAATGTGCTTTAGTCTCTGCCCACTGCAGTCTCAGATTCAGATTTTGGCTTAAAGAATAGGACTTCTGTTGTTGTAGCCCATCTGCCTCAAGATTCGACTTCATGCATTCAGAGATTTTATTTTTGCCCACAGACCTGCTGCTTACCGAACCTTTCCATGCTAACTCTAAAATCCAGAAAATTGGCACTTTTTTAAATGCCACAGTCACTTAAGATTACAGCTTCTTCCCAAGAACTGTGGCCTCCATCACTCCTCACTGACGGATTACCACCTCTCGCCTTATACTGTCTTCTTGTACATTTTGCACATGTATGCGCAGTCACTTTACACATTCATAATCCATGATGCAGTTTAATGCAGTTATGCCCCGTGGACTGTCTTTTTGTACATTCTGCACATTTTGCACACGTGCATAGTCACTTTACACACATTCATAATTTATAGTGCAATTTGCTCTGTACTCTCTACCGGTTTTACTCTGAGTGCACGGTTTTTCTACATAACTAACTATATTGTACAGTAAATTACTCCTCTTTTTTATTTCTTCTTGGAGTGTCTCACAGTTTTGGTGTATGCAAATATAATGACAAACTGTTTCAATTTGTATTCTTCTATTTCTAATTTCTGTGACATGTCTTGGTTGAATCGTTCGCCATTTTTCAGAGATTCATTGATAGCCATAGCCGTGAGATGTTTAATAGATCAACAAACCCATGTTGTCAGGATTATTTGCACTGTACTCCTGTCACACTGTAGCATGATTCAGCAACTGAACAGGCCATCTAAGGAAACTGGCTGGTTAATGTATTGAACTGCCATGTTGGCATTATTGTGGTTTCCAATGTCTTTGTATATGTTGCATAGGACAAACTGTGCACTTTATACTCAGGTTTGTTGACTGAAGTGCTCAATATACTATCCAAAATGAGGTCTGAAAGTACAGGTGTGAAGTATTAGGAAACTAGCAGTGTTAAACCTTCATATGTGATCTTTTGCTGAGCAGAGCAAGTGACAGTGTGTCAGTGGAAAGGTATTCACCAGAGAGAGATGTGTGAGTACATGCTAAGGAAACAGAGTGGTTCTCAACAAAAGACGAGAACAAAAGAGCGCTTTTTGGCAGCAAGAGCCAGTGCGGAGCATATTTTATTACTAATACTTGCACACCTCATGCAATTTAGTCGGCCAATCGTGTAGCAACAATATAATGCATCAACTCATACAGATATGGACCAGCAGTTTCAGGTAATGTACACATCAACCAGATGGTCTGGATTGAGTATTTCTATAACTGCTGATCATCTGTGATTTTCACACACAATAGTGTCTAGAATTTTCTCCGAATGGTGCAATAAAGAAAAACATCCAGACTTCTCAGCAGTTCTGTGGGCATAAAAGCCTCCTTGAAGAGAAACGTCATGGGTTTGTTGCCAGACTGGTTCCGAGCTGACAGAAAGGCTGCTGTAAGGCAGATAACCATTCTGTGCAACTGTAGTGAGGAGAGAAGCGTCTTATAATGCACATAATGTCAAACCTTGAGGTGAATGGGCTACAACAGCAAAAGACCAAATCGGGTTCCACACCTGTCAGCCAAGAACAGATTGCTGAGGCTGCAGTGTGCGCAAACTCACCAAAACTAGACAGTTGAACACTGGAAATGTGTAGTACGTCTGAATCTCAGTTGAGGCACACAGATGGTGGAGTCAGAATTTGGCGCCAACAGCATGAGTCCATGGTGGCAGCTTGCCTTGTATCAACAGTCCAAGCTAGTGGATGTGGCTTAATGGTGTGGGGAATGTTTTCCTCACACACTTTGGGCTCGTTAATAGCAGTACATCATCGTTTGAATGCCATCGCCCATTTCAGTATGGTTGTGTCTGGACGGGTACATCAACAGATGGTTCTTACCTATGAACCACAGGAGGTGTTTTTTAATAGAGAATAAACAATCCATGGGACTTTAACATGCTATTGTCTTGTGTGTATGACTGGACAAAGTTCTACTGAAGTCGCATAAGTGGTGTAAATAAGTAGTAAGCAAATGATTTGTGAGATTACTCTAAATGGTAGTATTTTGTAATTGATTACTTTTCCTGAGTAACCACTCCAGCACTTCGAGTCACATGAAACTTTTGCCTCAAGTCTTCAACAAAAGCTTCATGGCTTGAAGTAGCGATGTTCATCTTATCCATCATACTTTTGGGGAACTATGTGCATAATATGGCAAAATCCATGTAATGTGATACCACATATCAGTATTCACTTTAATAAGGGTATGCATCCCATTCCTAATATTTAATAGGAATGTTACAACAGAAGTAATGTAACACAAGAGGAAAACTGAATTTGTCAGGCACATTTAGTAAGTTACACTTATTAAATTGCTTGTCTCTGTCAGCTCACTGTGTTACAACAATCCTGTTTCTCCTGCCAAAGCCGCTCCTCTCATAAAGTCTGACCAGTGCAGCCTAGTTTCCAGTGTAAACCAGTAAAAAGGGAAAGAGAAAAAGAAAAAGCAAGAGGGAATTAGAGGGATGGAGTGACTTTTTGCATTACAGCAAAAGTGCCTTGGCCAGCAAATCCACATCTAAGGCCCTACTAGTACTTGCAGTAAACATGAGAAGAAAGATAAGCTTTTAAAAATGGTCTGTAATCTTTATCCTGCCTTATGGTCCTTCTTTTCTCTCATGTTTCTTTGTGAATGTATGAGTTCGAGGACGAGCCATTTCTTAAATGAGTGAGGAAAAAGATAAAAAGAGCCCTGGTCTCCACTAAATCCTGTGCATTACCGTTATGCAACCCCTGATAGGTACATCCCTTTTATTATTCATGAGTTTGATGTACTTTTCACAGTATACAGTCAGCTTCAGAATTATTTGCACGCTTTTAAAAGAGATGGCTGAAACAGGTTATGAAAAGTGTTTCCGTGCTTATTTAGCTTACATTTGTAAAGGGAAAAAATAGGAAAAATATTCTTCAACTGGAGTCAATGTATTCTAAGGAAAATGGGTCCTTTATACAAATTGTTAACCAAACCACATGCAGCACAGTTATCAATGATGAATAAAACTATAGCATGTTTTTAAATTCGCCTGACTGTTTAGTCTTGTGGCACTGGTGTAATTTACATTTTACATTTATGTTACCGTATTTTTCGGACCATAAAGCGCAGCGGATTATAAGACGCAATATCAACGATCGACTTCTAACGGATCTATTTTCATACATAAAGCGCACCGGGTTATGAGACGCATGAAATGAAACAAAACTCTTAGCTCAGTTTGGTCTTTACCTTCTTGCTTCCTCCACTTCCGTATCATTGATTCGTTAATGTTGAATTCTCTCACAGCTGCTCTATGTCCATGTTGTACTGCGTGACTGATAGCGTTGTGTTTGAAATCCGCTTCGAAAATAAATGAATGAATGCACGTACAATAATGCTGAAGCACATACCGTATTACTCCGCGATGTTTCCTGACTACGTTTGCCTTAAGCTTCGTAACCTACCAAGACCGTGCTAAAACATTTTGACAGATTTATGAGCGCCGTGTACCATCTACAATCGGTTCTAGGTCAGAAAGCTCAACCAGAATTAAGTCATACATTAGACGCACCGCATTTAAAGGCGCACTGTCGATTTTTGAGAAAATTTAAGGATTTTAAGTGCGCCTTATGGTCCGAAAAATACGGTAATTAGCAGTTGTCATTATCCAGAGGGACTTGCAATTGATAGTCTTGCAATTCAAACCCTTGCTCAAGGACCCAACAGTGGCAGCTTGACAGAAGGGGGATTTGAACCCTTGCCCTTGTGGTCTATAGTCCAGTACCTTAACTGCTAGGCCACCACAGTCCCATGGTCAGCATCTCGTAATGTACACTGGCTCCACCCCAACCTGAAGAGAGCTGAGACTTGGGTGCCTTTAGTGATAAGAGCTGTATTTTTAAAAAAAGCATAATCAGAATCCATGGGATCATAACATGCCATTGTGTGTGTGTGTGTGTGTGTGTGTGTGTGACTGAACAAAGTTCTGCCGAAGTACCGTAAGTGGTGTAAATAAGTACTAAGTAAATGATTTGTGAGATTATTCCGAATGGTAGTAACTTGAAATGGATTACTTTTCCTGAGTAACCACCCCAGCACTATGAGCCTCATGAATCTTATGCCTCAAGTCATTGGCTTAAACTTTAGAGTAGTAAAAGCCTCATGGCTTTATGTAGCGATGTTCGCCTTATACTTCATCATGCTTTTTGGGAACAATGTGCTTGTATTCTGAGGGATGAATGTACAGCAGTATTTTTGGAATATACTGGAGATTATGTTCTGGTCTTATGTTCATATCTTATATTTTATTTCAATACATGTACCTCTTTGTTGTGTGATTGATGTTAGCCTGCATGAGGTGGTGATAAATGTCCCGTTAGGCTCTGTTGAATTTCAAGCTGAAAAGTCAGCACTTGTGTTTACAAAGTATCTGACAGTCATTCATTCTCTGCTAAAGAACATTAATCATAGCTTGTTCTGTAGAGCATGTCACTGCAGAACCATGATGTGTTAAACACGCTGATAGTGAAGTTTGGCAGGACTTGTATTCTGTAGTTGATTTGGACTACCATGGGGGGTGACAATTGTTTTTCTTTTAACCCAGCAGGTTGCTTGTCAGGAAGAAACTGTAAGAGAGATAAAAATGGTTCTATAAAGTGAGTACGATAACTGGCGAGGAGAAGTGTAAATAATTTTGAAATCTGCTATATATGACCCTATGACAGGTTTAAGTGTACCAGAGTGCGTTAGATAAGGATGACTGAGATGGGACTCCGTCAGGTTCACTGAATTCACTGTTCAGGGCCATGTAGGTTTGGATTTTTCTCCCTTAATAATAAACACCTTCACTTAAAAAGTGCATTTTGTGTTTACTTGTGTTGTCTTTGGCTAATATTTCAATTGGTTTGATGTCCCGAAACACTTAAGTGTGACAAACATGCAAAGAAAATAGGAAATCAGGAAGGGGCAAACACTTTTTCACACCACTGTGTGCATGTGTGCATGTGTGTGTACCTCACTTCAGCCGAGGCGGGATACATACCCGAACAGCTCAGTAGGTAAAGTACTGGTTCCCAGTGATGTGCCTGTTTGGTTTGTATCCCATGATTAGCGTTAGGTCCAGGGTTCGCTCAGACAGTTTCTAGTCCAAGTATATTCCAGATCAACTTAAGTGCCTTCAGGATCACCAAAGACGGGTTCCCGACTCTCAGTGCTCTATGGGGTGGAGGCTAGGACTGTGCGTCTCATGATCAGACCAGGGATGCCTTGACATGATATTATTGCCTGATATATTTGCATTTCATCAACACCTACATTCTAATAAAAGTCATCACTGGTCCAAGCATAAAAAATGGAAAAATGAACATCATATTGTCACTCACCCACTCACTTTCCATACTCGCTTAATCCAATTTGGTGTCAGCTATGGGTGCAAGGCAGGAACCAACCCTATGTGTATATACACTCAGTAGCAGTTTTCCAGTTTGAGACTTCCCAGTATTATTATAGCTACCAACCTAACCGGGTGAGGGCTGGCATATGTTACATTTGGTCCTTTAGCAGATGTCTTTATCTACAGCAACTTAACTGAGGCAGTCAGAAAAATGTGGCGGATCTCAGAATACAGCACATTTAGTCATTTAGCAGCTGTTCTTATCCAGAGGGACTTAGAACTGACACAGACGTGGAAGAGGTGAGCTCTGAACCCTATACCTTCAGATCCACAATCCAGTACATTAACTGCTTTGACACCACGGCCACATGCTACTTGCAAGACAAGTAAAGCCAACGACTTAATCTTTTCAAATTGGTGTTCATCGCATATCAGCAGGCGGCTTAATGTATGTAACTATCCAGATCTTGCCAAAGATTAGTTAATGCCATATTGGACTCCATCCACCGATGAATATGGCATTTGGCTCGTCAGGAGGTTCTGAAAGAGGATTAGAATGTTGTTAAACAAATTTACAAAATTCAGTGCTGTTGAATTAGGGGAAAGCTTAAACGAAAAATTTGAGAAGTGACCAGTAATTGCCTATTGAAGTGAGAAAATAATCTCCATATTAAACTCCCCAAGCATAACACTTTATAATTAAGTTTATTGATGAGTCACGGAAATGTGAAGGTGTGATTTTCAGTGCTCTGCCTGCAACATGAAAATATGAATGTATAATATTGTATAGCAAATAGAATGTAGTAAATAACCTACCCTAAAATGAAATGAATTAAATGAAGGACTGGAAAATGCTTCCACAACCTCTGTGGGTGATCAGGTTTTAATTAAAATTTCAGCTCAAATCAGTCTGCACATTGTAATGAAATAGAGGGGGATGGGAGAGCAAAGTGCATTTATGGGTAGGACGATTTCAGACTCCCGTTGCTCTGCTTTTGCCTGTCGAACCATCTGTGTGCTCTTTTTCCCTCCTGTACCCAGCAGTGTTGATCACATTTGTTGTTTAGCCTTTTGTATGTTGGTTTTTCCGGACTCCACACATAAAGGAGTTATTAGAGGCAACATTACAGACTGTATAGGTTTCTGGAGATGAACCCATTACACACTGTGTAGAGCAGGATATGATGTATATTGAAGATTATAAATGTTGCATTTCCATTGCCCAAGAACTGCTGGCTGCTACCAAGCAGAATGTGCTAGATACAAAGATTAAACGCTATCTACCTCTAGATAAAGGACACAAACAACAGAAGCAGGCATGAGGACATCAGGGCGGTGGGACATTTGTTTCAAATCTTGGCACAGATATTGGATTTGGGCACAGATATGCACTTTGTAAATTGACAGGGCGCACTGGACTTGACATGAAGGAAACTGACCTAGACCAGTCCTGATAATGCTACGTAATTATAAAGACAAGAAAGAAATCTTCTGAACAACAAGAAATGACTGAAAATGAAACGATTGCTATTAAGTGTTTTTTTTTTTCTTCTTCAATGCTCTTCTAGTGACTTTCATATTGACACATCCTTGCAATAAATAAATATGTAAGATGTACAAATGTCCTTAAATGGGTTTTCTTCAATGTTACAAGGCCATAATGCCCTGGATACTTATGATATAGCGTGCTTTGTTCTTCAAACTGCATGGGTCACTTCTGTATATGCACTCTCCAACTAGTGTTATGCTTTTTGATTATGAAAAGGAGAGTAACTCTATTAGGTACTGCTTGCTAGTACCGAGCTGGACTCCTTGTCATCTTCAGAAATGTCTTAATTCTTGTCAACAAGGTCCTAGAAATGTTCCTCAGAGATTTTGATTAATATTAACATGTAGTTGCTGCACATTTGTCAGCTGCACAACCATGATGTAAATCTCCCTTTCCACAACATCCCAAAGGTGCTCTGTTGGATTAAGGTGTGTTGAATGTGGAGGCCATTTGAGTACAGTGAACTCATTGTCATGTTCAAGAAACCAGTCTGAGATGATTTGGGCTTTGTGAAATGGTGTGTTATCCTGCTTGAAGTAGCCATCAGAAGATGGGTACTCTGTGGACATAAAGGGATGAACACAGTCAGCAACAATACTAAGGTAACAAACTTTAATGTAATGTGAGTTTTGGAGGAATTTTAGCCCATTCTTACAGAACAGCTTCAGCTCTGGGATGCTGGTGGGTTTCCTAACATTAGCTGCTCACTTCAGGTCCTTCCACAACATTTTGATTGGATTAAGGTCAGGACTTTGACTTGGCCATTCCAGAACATGAATTTTATTCTTCTTTAACCATTCTTTGGTAGAACGACTTGTGTGCTTAGGGTCGTTGTCTTGCTGCATGACCCACCTTCTCTTGAGATTCAGTTCATGGACAGATGTCCTGACATTTTCCTTTAGAATTCTCTGATATAATTCAGAATTCATTGTTCCATCAATGATGGCAAGCCGTTCTGGCCCAGATGCAGCAAAACAGGCCCAAGACAACAAAACATTCCTCCAATAGCCTTCTGGCTTGTCCACGTGGTTTTTAGCAAACTGCAGATGAGCAGCAATGTTCTTTTTGGAGAGCAGTGGCTTTCTCCTTGCAACCCTGCCATAGACACTATTATTGTTCAGTGTTCTTGTGATGGTGGACTCATGAACATTAACATTAGCCAATGTGAGAGAGTCCTTCAGTTGCTTAGAAGTTACCCTTGGGGTACTTTGTGATCTCGCCAACTATTACACGCCTTGCTCTTGGAGTGATCTTTGTTGGTCGACCACTCCTGATGAGGGTAACTCTGGTCTGTTCTTTAAATAAAACAGGGTGCCCACTCACTAATATGTAATATTGGATAACTTTCCTCAATTAATAAATGACCAAGTATAATATATTTGTGTCATTTGTTGAACTGGGTTCTCTTTATCTACATTTAGGACTTGTGTCTAAATCTGATGTCTTAGGTCATATTCATGCAGAAATATAGAAAATTCTAAAGGGTTCACAAACTTTCAAGCACCACTGTACGTCAATGAGCTGATCCGTTTTTCTTCTTTCCTTTTTTACTCGGCAAGATGTGCTGGTAGAAGAATTGGTTGCCCTGTCTTGGATCTTTAACCAGCTTTGTGTCATATAATAAATGCTGTGAATATATCCTGTAATAAATCATTAAGACATTTATTTTTTTTAATTGTGCGCATCTTGACTATTAGATGGCTAGTCGTTTTATTTAGAGTTGAATTACCATTAGCTGTAAATGAATTATTTTGTTTATCTAGTGCATGTGGTAAGCTTGTGTATGTATCATCTCCATTTATTTGCATTGTATTAATTCACAAGGGGAATAATGTTGGTTCTTTGAACGTTAATGGAGTGAAATTAGTGATTCAGTGCCACAAAATAGTTCAAATGACATTGCTTCAGGAAACATTTGACTGATTTGGAGCTTATTAGAAGGTTTGATTGTCCAGATTTTCTATTCATTCAATAATTCGCAGACCAAAAAATAATGAAGTCCACTTTTTATGTTTCTTGGGTTTTCTATAGGACTTATAAAACACCACTATTGTGTCTGTGTGTAATGCATTCATGATTGATTCTTGATTATTCCACTGCGAACAAGGCCTACTCATTGATCACCTTTCACATCAACTCAGCCAAATGTCAGAAAATGCATTCCTTCCCATTATTTCATTCATTTTCATGAAAGCTTATTCCAGTTCTGGGTCACGGGAAACCAAGGGCGCAAAAGTGGGAACCAACTATTGCAGGGCACATTGGTACCCAGAGAAAACCCACACAGACAAAGGGAGATCCAGGCATCTCTGGAGCTTTGAGAATACCACTCGTACCATTCTGCTGCCTGCATATCTGTCTGTACTTTGTGCAATTCCATTTTAATTTCTTGTTTATTCATTTTGTGTTTAACCCTTTCAATCCTGAATTCATTTTAAAGAAGCAAACACTACAGTACTGTGCAAAAGTCTTTAGATCTATTGTTTTAGCAATGGTATGAAGACCACATATAACATTGTAAATGATTGGACCCAAACATTGCAAACTTGGATTCGTCACTTCATAAACACTCTCTTCCACTGATCTTCATTTCAGTCTTTTGTGAGCTATAGCATATGTTAGCCTTTTCGCCTTGTTCCCCCACCAATAAAGGGCTTTCCTGGCTGCTACTCTTCCATAAAAAAGTATTTCTAATCAAGCTTCTTCAATTGTAGAAGGGTCACCCTGGCATCCCGTGAAGCTGTCAGATGCTGCTATCGCACAATATAAGGGATGTCACACAGTTTGCCACTGTAGCCTATAGAAGCTGCTTCTGATTTTTGTTTTTGTCTGTTTTGTTTTAATACTGCTACATATTTCCTGTATTTTTATGGTTATATTCTAACAAAGAGACTGAGAAAATAATTATATATAGTCATTATACCATGCTGGTATGGTTATATCTGATCTAATGACTTTTGCACAGTACTGTATTTCTATGCAGGAAGTTTGTTTAGAGGATAAGAATTTAGTACTTCAATTTTTTGGCAGTCACAAGCAATTTTCAATAGGACTCCAAATTATTCACAAATATTGAAGTCACATAGCGGGTTTTGTGACAGCAGATTGTGTAGCCTGATCCCACTTTGCATCAACAGGACTGAAAGGCCTAATAAAGCTATTGCTAAGCAAGCACATGATGGACAGTTTTTTATTATAAACAAAAGTTACAACAGCTGTTTTGACTTGAATAATGCCGCTCCATCACAGCCAGTTTAGGACAGAGTACATGCTTTTAATTTGAAATGGTATCATTCCAGGCTGTGGCTCAAATATTCTGTAAAACCTGATGCATGCTGTTGCTTCACATGTCGCATACATGGGAGCACAAATGCCAAAGGTTTGGCTTTCACATAGCAATGGTTTACTGACTCACAAAGTCCAGCCTCCCCAAAGCCAAAGGAGTCTGGAACTTGGGCTGCTTGGGCATTCTGAACCTCAAGAGTGTTCTTGATCGAAAGACTAAAGACTTCACATTCTCCTCACGTCCTCATAAGATTCCGTTGAAAATAGACTTCTTAACCTCTTGACAGGTACTAGACAGAGCCAAGGACTGTGAAAATGACTCATGAACATTGTCTGACTGCAATCCAGTATAGATGGTCATTTGCCCATCTACTGTATACTCAAACCTATGGGGGTAAAGGGAAATAGGATTACAAAGAAACTTGACCCATGTTCTGTATTATTAAGCAGGATAGAATATCAGCTGTGTGACAAGCCCTTTCTGGAAAGATGGATTCGGCAGCTATGCGGAAGCAGCAAATAAAAGATAAACCTAATGGTACAATGATTAAAGTCATTTTTAATTACAATTATTACCCCTATGTCAAATAACAGCTAATAGGGGTTCTTGGTGTTATGAGATGGTTGGGTCATCCTTTTTAAGCTGTAGTTTCACAGCGCTTGTGCGGATTTTACTCGGGAGAATTTCTTAAATTTGAGATTAGTTTGATTTTAGTTGGATGGTGTTACTGGGCTGTAGACAGTTTGATTTAAATTGTAATAACTGAGCTTAAGCATCTTTACTAAGAAAAATACAAAGCAGTTCTGTAAAATTCTACTAAATTTAAACACAAGTAGTAATCTTTTTTACATGACTTAACCCCACTTTTTCCAGCTCAGGGCTTATTTTGAATTAATATTATTGTTTGTTGTTGATCCAGCACTAATAGATTTGGTGCTAAAGCACCACCTGTGAAAAAGCTCAAAGCAGTGTTGATTTTGTTGATGAATGATTTTCGTCATAGTCAAATGTTTGGCATAGATGACATTCAATCAGATCTGATTTAGTTTTGTAGAAGGTGGGGCCAAGTTAGGAAAAGATCCAATTATAACTTTAGCATATCTGGAAAGTGGGACAAGTTGGGTAGTGATCTAATCAGTAATGCGATAAGACGCACACATTTTAATCTAAAATACGCACATATATCTGATCCTTCTGATCTTATATGTTTAATGAAGCTCATAATATATCATTATTTCTATTCTACAATATCTCCTGAGTGTCAACACCAAGTTAGAAGCAGATCTTTGATGGAAATGAGTTTTGGTGACCGCTTACTGTATGCTTTTATTATCAATGCATGCATATAGACCTGAGCTTATATCTTAATTAGATCTAATATATCATTCATTCCAACTTGATTCTATTCTAGAATATCTGCTGAATATTCACCAAGTGTGAAGCAGATCTGTGGTGGAAATTTTGAGTATTAATCACTTTAATGTATACCGTATTTTTCGGACCATAAAGTGCACCGGGTTATAAGACGCATGAAACGAAACAAAACTCTAAGTTCGGTCGGAAGCTCAGTTTGGTCTTTACCTGGCGCAGGGTGTCTTCTTGCTTCCTCCACTTCCGTACCATTGATTCGTTAATGTTGAATTCTCTCGCAGCTGCTCTATGTCCATGTTGTACTGCGTGACTGATAGCGTTGAGTTTGAAATCCGCTTCGAAAATAAATGAATGAATGCACGTACCCTAATGCTGAAGCACATACCGTATTACTCCGCGATGCTGCGCACTACGGTGGCCGTTAAGCTTCGTAAACCTACCAAGACCGTGCTAAAAACATTGGACATTTGGATTTATGAGCGCTGTGTACCATCTACAATCGGTTCTAGGTCAGAAGGCTCAACCAGAATTAATTCATACATTAGACGCACCGCATTTTTAGGCGCACTGTCGATTTTTGAGAAAGTTAAGGGATTTTAAGTGCGCCATATGGTCCGAAAAATACGGTACTTTTCTTATCAATGCATGCATGTAGAGGTTTCATTTCAAAAGGAAAATGTACTGCAACGTTTACATTCCATATTTTACTCAACTAAAGCTACTGTAGATTTAGTCGACTATAATCTTATTATAATTAATCGACGCACATTGTGAAAATGTTGCTGTGCCACACTAAAATCACAGTAGTAAACAGTCCATTTTATCCGGTATTGCTGAGCAGAATTATAGGACGCATGCCACACAACTTCACTACAGACACTACATTTCCCATAATGCCTCAGGATCTTTTCACATGGAGTAATGGACATCTGCAAATATTTAGAAGCATGTGAGCCAGCTTAGACCGGGTAGCTCATAGCTATATGCTTTAGCTTAGCCACTTACAGTTATATGTTTCACAATTATATTATGTCAGTGGTTCCCAGATTTCTGCAGTGCCCCCCTTTTTGAAAATAATATTTTCAAACGCCCTGCTCCGGCCCACAAACCTTTTGCTTTCAAACTATAATGTAATTTACTTTAAACATTGTTAATTCATAAAGAACTGTAACTGTTTTGTTACTAAACAAAACAAATTAAAGTGACAAACTGGTTGGCAACCAGAGCGGCACAGCTGTGCCCCTCTAAATTCTGCGTGCCCCAGTATGACAAGAAGTCTAGAAATCTCCCTGGTGTTTACACTGATGTACAACATACCATTTTGGGTACATTTTATCTGTTTACATGTAATTGCACCTTACTTGGATCAGTATTCTGAAGGCAGAAATAGAAGTTTTATCCAAAGCAATGTGAACTCGTTCTTTCCTCTCTCTGCCATTGAAGGCCCTTGCTGTGACTGAGCATCAGGCTTTATTTGCTGTCCATTGTGTGTATTTGTGGTCACATTTGTAATGTACAAAACCACCTTATAGAAAGCCTTTGTTTTCTGTAAGAAACAGCATGTTCCCACAGCAGCAAATATATAATGCTATCTTGGGTTTTTACGAAGATTGTTGTAACTGGGAAAAAAAACCCCACACACACTGCTTTCTCACGCTGCGATATATAAATACAGTCAGGGACTGAGCAACGCAATGCTTTCTTACACTGCTCTTTAAAAGGATTAATGATGTTCCAGCTGTTCTAACATTGGGATAAAGCAGCACTTCCTAATAGCTGGTGTAGCAGTGGTTTGATTTGGGGAGATTAACCTACGGGATTCTTTTTCCACCTATTTTTTTCACCACAGGAACTCTGGTTAAAGTCCCGCTGGTGCATTCTGGTTGGGTGGGTGTTGCATGAAGACACAATCCTCATACCTTTATTCAGGCCGCATCAGAGAAATCTGTCATTTTCATCATAGGTACACTTCAACTATGAGAGACAAAATGAGAAAAAATCCAGGAAATCACATTGTAGGATTTTTAAAGAATTTAATTGTAAATCATGGTGGAAAATAAGTATTTGGTCAGTATGACAGGATAGCCTCAATTAAAGTAAAGGGAGCCCTAACCAATGCTTAGGGCAGAATTAGTTCAGAAAATCTATTTTTAAATGGATCTCTGCATCATAGTTGCACTTATGGCGTCAGTGCTGCATTAATCACTTTTAACAGCCATCTGCTTCTAAACATTAAGTCCTGACGTTGGCACCTTCCTCTTAGCATCAAGAAATTACAAGTGATTATGTAATATCTGTGACCTTTGATGTGGCATCCATCTTTTTTGCAAATAAAAACTGTAAACAACTCGGGAAGCAGGTGGTCCAGTGTTATGAGCTTATTTACATATTATACAGCAATCAGATTTCAGTCTGGCAGATTGGAGACACATTAGAGAGTTAAATGTAAATAATAATGTCTTTAAAGAGCTATGCATGTGCAATCCCCATTTACAGACCGAGTGTAAACAGGGGGCTTTTTTTTTTTGGATGGTCAGATTGTGCGCTAATTGGAATATTGGCAGAGAGAGCACGGGTCAGGAGAAATGAAAGGTGCTGGATTACCAGAGGCTAGTCCTTTCTGTTTCTCTGTCTGTCTTTCTCTAAACACGACCTCAGCTTTTATGAAATTGTCACCATTATGCTTCAAAATGAGATTTCTAGTTACGCTGCTGAAGAAAAAGACATCTGGCCACGGGGCTCTAGTTTAGCCTCTATGAAAACGAGTGATGAGTGTCTGTATAGTGGAGTGAAAAAGAGGAAGGAGGCATAGTGCTGGAAGGGGATGAAATGCTGGTTTTGGAAATGAAATGCATTTTCAGTATGTTACTTTGAAAATTAGTTAGACTTTCTAAAAAAAAAAGGGAAAATATTTAAGTCGGTAATGAGAACATTTGTTTGATATGGCACATTTGGTACACAGCTTCTACTTTGTTATTTTGTGGACTGTACTGATTAATTTGCTGCAGACTTTCTCACTGTTTAATGATGCACAGCTTTGGCTTAATAAGAAATCGCTTAGTCTTTGTCCTCTGCAAATAACGATAAGGACACGAGCGAGATGTGAAGTTCTGAAGCTGTTTTGAGACTTCTCCACAAGCGTATGCTATTCATGCCAAATTGCATGGGGTATTCAAAGAGAAACCCTTTCTGTGACAGTTTCCACAATCACGCCATCACCTCTTGTCACGAGGCTTTACGAAAACAGTATCCATGGGCACCTCACCACCTTTGGCTCAAGGACATGGTCTCGGCGCTTTCAGTGGAGCTCTTTAATGTTGTGGGTGGTGGTTATGGGTTCAGGATGCCTGAAAGCACCGGTAATCTATTTGTCATGTTTGGCTGTCATGCTAGGCTTTGGTCTTGATGTTATTCATCTCCGTATGAACCTTTTCAAATGCTCCTTACCTTAAGCTAATTTCATGCATAGATGAAAGAGGCATTCAGGTGATATACACTACCTGACCCAAAGGCCTGGCTTGAAGACTGTGTTCCATTTTATTTCAAATGGGCAGAGTGGGGTTGAGATCATGACTGTGTGAAGGGAAGGCATGAACTTTCGCACCAACTTTTAATCATTAATGTATGGACTTGGAGATATTGCTCAAGCTTTCACAACAAAAGATGCAAACATGCTATTCTCTAGAACGTCATACATGTTGTAGCATTAGGCTTTCCCTTCAGTGGACTCGAGTGATCCAACCAGAACAACAGAAAAAGGCCCGAGTCCAGATTTCCTTGTCAGACGGCCAGATGGTGAAGTGTGATTTATCACTCTGGAGAATGTCTTTTCGCTGGTGATGTGCTTTACCACTCCATTGCACATGGTAATCTTAGGCTTGTGTGCAGCTCGTTGGCCATGGAAACACAATCCTTGAGGCCCCTGATAAACAGTTCTTGTAGTGACATTGTCAGAGGCAGCTCGGAGTGTGATGGCATGGCAACTGAACAAAGATGTTTTTTGTAATATGTGCTTCTTCAAAGGAACAAAGATGACAGTTGATGTGTTGAGGTAGCATCCAGGACCAGTGCTAAACTTTTCACTGATTCACAGAGTTTCTTCAATAGAACCTATTCTAATGCCTTATCATTCTAAACTTCTTGTCATTTTCAAGCAGTTTTTGGGTTAAGGTCCTTGCTCAAGGACCCATCAGTGGCAGCTTGGCAGAGGTGGAATTGAAGCCTTTATCTTCTGGTTAAGACTCTTACTTTTACCACTAAGCCAAAACAGTCCCAGAAGTTCATAATTGCATCAATAACATTTACCAAAACAACCATTTTTATTCATTTGTTTGTATAAATGTTTAGGTATTTGTACATGCTCCTGAGACGCTCATAAGCCGCAGTGTAACCATGTAACATGATTCATCTTACTGCTGTGAACACTACGCTTTTTCTTTCTTTTTTTTATATAAATAAATGGCTGTTTGTAGGCTATGCTTTTTTTTCTGGAACATCGTCTGTTTGTGGAAAAAGTATCAATCCCATTGCAGTCCTTTATTATATAATGTGTCTATAGAAAAACAGTATACCCCTTTCAAATACTGACTACAGTGTAATAGTGAACAAAGGCAAGAGATCTGAAAATGAATAAAAAAACAAAAAACAGCCTTGGAAAAGTGATCAGTCCTGTGATTTAATACTTCATAGAACCAGCTTTTGCTTTAATTACAGCCATCTGGTTGGATGTCTCTGCTAGCTCTGCACATGTAAATTGAAGAATATTTGCCCATTCTTCCTTGGAGATTTGTTCTTGTCAGATTTCATGGTGAGTGGCACTGATCTCTCTTGAAGTCCATCCAAAGAAATGGGTACATTTGGCAGCATCTATTGTCCTATATATAGAGAAACACTCTCACAACCTGACCTTGCCACCATGCATTCTGACTGGTGTGCAGTGTTGTTGTTTTTTTAACAAAACGCCGCGCTTTGAATTCAGTCCAAGAGTTTTTCCTAAAAGTCTTCCGTATTGTTACTCTTCCTTACAGGGCAGATTTGTGTAAAGCTTGTGAGATTGTGTCTCGGGCATAAAGTAAGCTCTTCAATGTTGCCGTCTCTAGGTAGCTGCCCTGATCAATAATGTAGTGGTTCAGGAGAAAGGTGTTGGTGGTGACAAACACTTTCCTCTACTTAATAATGGTTATATGGTACTCTGAGGGACCGAAAACCTTCGGTATCATAAGTTTAGGTACAGCTAATGTCAGCTCAGTGTGTGATCTGGAAGGTAATTCTATTAAATGAGCATGCGTATAATGGTTATCTGCAGGGGTTTTTTTTTTTTTTTTTTTTTTTTTTTTATTTTTTTTTTTTCGTATGTATGGTACTCTGAGGGACCGAAAACCTTAGGTATCATAAGTTTAGGTACAGCTAATGTCAGCTCAGTGTGTGATCTGGAAGGTAATTCATACATGAGCATGCTTATAATGGTTACTCTGCAGGGGTTGCTCACTTGTCCAAATGTTTTTAGATGTTATTTTTACTTTGGTGTCGATGGTTACAGGATGTAAATATTTTTGATCTTAAAATTAAAATTTTCAGCTGGTAATGTGATAAATTGCGGGATTTGGGAGGGGGATTAACAGTTTCTCCAGACACTGAACACGAACAGTCAAAAAGAATTGGTTAGATGCTTGGTTAGTCTCTGTCCACTAAGTAGAGAAAACACAGTAACTGAACTTCTTTCTTGTTTGAATGTTGTGCACTCATCGGGTAGTTATTAGGTGTGCCATCAGTCGTGTTGTAGTCATTGTTCAAAAGTCAAAAATAAAGTTGTGAAAGTACAGCTCTTTGATTTGAATAAACTAGCTGTTAACGCTGATTTGTGATGTGGTGCCGAGCAGAAGAGGCAACGACAAAATGGATCAAAAAACGAAGAAAAGGCTTAGAAAGTGGTGGGAAATTGAAGTATAATCACAATGAGAAATTGCTGTTAGAATTGGTTTCAGATAAACCACTGTGCATGGCATGCTGAAGAAGCAAAGAGAAAGAAGGTCAGGGAGAGAATGCTATAGGGTGCATACACATTTAGGGTTTGGGAAATCACCATTACTCTGCCATCCTTACGTTACATTTTGTCAAATTACACCCTAAGCATTACAATTATTTACATTTTTCTGGCTGCATTTATATATGTGAAAATAATACTAACATTTAAAAATGCAGATCAATTATTGTAATTTCATAAGTAAAATAACTGGCTTGGTCCAAAGCACATGAGGCTAACTGACCCCCATCTGACATCACTGTAGTGGTTTTGATTGCTTCAGAATAAAATGGGCTGTTCCTTTAGGATTCTGTGCCGAGTAGTGCATGGTAACACAAATAATTCACCATGGATGGAAATATAATTTCAAAAAGGGCTCAGGGTTAAATTTATGGAAAGGAAACAGTTAGGGGAAGGATGAAAATAGCTTTTAGAGGCTTTAACTATCCACTGGAGTGCATTCTGAATATTATTAAGAAGTGGAAAGTCTATGGCACCACAACACTTTGCCTAAATTGTGTTGTCCTTCCAAACTAGATGACTGAACAAGGGAATTATTGATCAGAGAAGCTACCAAGAGGCCACTGGCGTCTTTAAAAGACTTACTTTCAGACTTTATTTATGGCTGAGACTGGTTGATCTGTGCACACAAGGCTGACCTGTGTGGCACTGCGGCAAGAAAGAAGCCTTCTCTAAAAAAGTACCACAAGGAGTCCTATTTGGGTGGTACTAAAATTTGTTGTACTGAAAAAGCAATAAACCAAAGGTATACCCTCTATATATCCTCCGGTGGTTTAAAACAAAATGTGGTGTCCATGCAGACAGACGAGCAAAATCCCAAAGTCATAGGTAGCAACCTCAGAATAAATTCACTTTAATCATAGTAGATCAGTCAGTTCTTCAGACTTCTTGGCCTCCCAATGCTTTTCTATTTTCTGTTGGAACCTTTGCTGGCTCTCACCCGTCGTTATTTATTTATTTCTACTTGTAAGCCTATTTATGGTCCTAGCAGAAATGAGGACAAATGAAAAAAGGAAGCTAATGAAATTTTTCTGGCATGCACCTCATTTGATCAAAGAGCTCTCCTAAGATGAAAATGAGAAATGAAGTAAAGCAGTGGTTCCCACCTCTGACACACACGTACACGTCTTTTATTTCACAACTCCACTGGAATTTAGATTAAATATTGTAGTTCATACAAAACTGCAGCATCTTATGGAGCTAAATAAGGTGAACAATACTGCCCCCAATATTGCCCCCATTTTGGGAACCAGTGAAGTGTAAAGGGAAATGGCCGTATATAGTTTTGTGAAAAGTGTTTGCCCCCTTCCTGATTTCCTGTTTTTTTGCATGTTTGTCACAGTGTTTTGGAACATCAAACCAATTTAAATATTAGTCAAAGACACAAACACAAAACACAGTTTTTAAATGAAGGTGTTTATTATTACCTACATGGCCTTATGTGAAAAAGTGATTGCCCCCCGTTAAAAAACAGTTTATCACACCTAAGTTCACTGTCTCTAGCCACACCCAGGCTTGATTATTGCCACACTTGTTCTCAATCAGAACATCACTTAAATAGGAGCTGCTTGACAAGGTGAAGTACACCAAAAGACCTTAAAAGCTACACATCATGCCAAGATCCAGAGAAACTCAGGAACAATTGAGAAAGAAAGTAATTGAGATCTATCAGTCTGGAAAGGGTTATAAAGCCATTTCTAAAGCTTTGGGACATTATCCACAAATGGCGAAGACATGGAGCAGTGGTGAACCTTCCCAGGAGTGGCCGGCCGACCAAAATTACCCCAAGAGCGCAGCGACGACTCATCCAAGAGGTCACAAAAGACCCCACAACAGCATCCAAAGAACTGCAGGCCTCACTTGACTCAGTTAAGGTCAGTGTTCATGCCTCTACTATAAGAAAGAGACTGGGCAAAAATGGCCTGTATGGCAGAGTTCCAAGACGAAAACCACTGCTGAGCAAAAAGAACATTAAAGCTCGTCTCAATTTTTCCAGAACACATCTTGATGATCCACAGGAATTTTGGGAAAACATTCTGTGGACTGACGAAACAAAAGTTTCACACTTTGGAAAGTGTGTCCCCCATTACATCTTGTGTAAAAATATTACAGCATTTCAGAAAAGAACATTATAGTAACAGTAAAATATGGTGGTGGTAGTGTGATGGTCTGGGGCTGTTATGCTGCTTCAGGACCTGGAAGACTTGCTGTGATAAATGGAACTATGAATTCTGCTGTCTAACAAAAAAATTCTGAATTAGAATGTCCAGCCATCTGTTCGTGACCTCAAGCTGAAATAAACATAGGTTCTGCAGCAGGACAATGATATAAAACACACCAGCAAGTCCACCTCTGAATGGCTGAAGAACAACAAAATGAAGACTTTGGAGTGGCCTAGTCAAAGTCCTGACCTGAATCCTATTGAGATGCTGTTGCATGACCTTAAAAAGGCCGTTCAAGCTCGAAAACCCTCCAACGTGGCTGAACTACAACAATTTTGCAAAGATGAGTGGCCAAAATTCCTCCACAACGCTGTAAAAGACTCATTGCAAGTTATCACAAACGCTTGGTTGCAGTTGTTGCTGCTAAGGGTGGCCCAACCAGTTATTAGGTTTAGGGGGCAATCACTTTTTCACACCTCTGTATATGGCGGTTTCCATATATAAGGCTTTCAAAACTTTTCTAAAATGTTTTATGCCTAATATTCAACCATACACTCCATACTACAAACTGAGTTGTGTTTTTCCATATACTATATCATTGAATGGTGAACCAACTAGTTACATTACTTGTTTTTTAAAAGGCAATTTAAAATAATTCACATTTGAATTCATGTAATGTTTTATTTAGTAACGGAAACCTACATTCTTTCAACCAGAAAAAAAAAAAAATAGTAGTTAATGCAGACAGTGTCACACTCTTTGTGTAGAAACATTTGTGCATTCATTCTTTATCACTGCTGGAGTTTCCCAAGTTGTTTCTGCCTCACGTGGTGTAGTAATGAAGCATTGTTGCCTGGTGAGGCAGCCTATCCTTCACTGCTCTTTAGGTCACCTTTGGCACAGCTTTTCCTACATGCTCTGGTCTTAATGATGTTGAGGACAGTTGCCATGTGTTGGTGCTGTATTGTTTGGAGAGAAACCCCATAAAGTGTGCCCCTGCAGACCTTTAAGTGTAGGCCAAGCCAAGTTCTAAACATATCCCATAATCAGCTGAGAGTCTGGCTGGACTTCACATGACCTTACAGTGTAACGTAGGGGAGAGAGGCCCCCAAATTGTACAGGTTTAGTTACTGCCTTACAGACAGGCTTGTTAAATAACTGTAGCTCCTGGATGCACCGTCAGGGCACCATACACAGTCCTTTCCTTGCCTGACGCACACCCAAGCGTAATGTAGAATGTGCATCCTCGCCAAAATGCCCCCGACAGTTAAGAAGGAATGAATGCACTTCAATGTCCGTGCACCTTTGGGACTTAAGAAAATGCTTGAAGAAGCTTATGTGCCGACTTCCTCAGCTTACATCTGTGCTAACGCGATTAATTACCAAAATGCACTGTGAAGTTGGTTTTAACGCATTGCACTTGAGGCGTTTTCAGACTCTAAATACGTACCAGCATGGGGTACTTGTTGAAGCCAAGCTGTCAATGTGGATAGCTATCAGATGAAGATTTAAGTTGTAACCTGAAGTGCTGTTTATTGGTGTGTGGGCTGTGTGCTTAGTAAACGTCTCTACTGAAGGCAAGACATGAGTGCCATTTATCAAACGGGAAAGACGCCTCAAGTCTTTTCACCTCCGCTGCCAACCTTCCAAGTATTCTGGGGATCATTTGGCAGGACTGCATTCTCAACAAGTGTGACCTTACTCAAACAAGTGTTCCTAGGATGTTTGATTTCATATTCCAGCAATGCCATTGCTAACTTGCGTGTCATGTGAATGGAAGAGTGTACCCAACCACATGCCAGCTTCTGGCATCATATCTGTAGAAAAAATCCTGAATTTCATGTCGCTGATCAGGAAACATGGATGGTCAATTAAAACGGGCAGCAGCAGGCAATCATAAGCAGGTTTACGTTTTAGCAAACATGAGAAAGGTGCTCAGTATCTTGGTTTGAACAATTGAAATTAGTATTTTGCTTCCAGAATTGACAAGTGTACCCACCTGCAAACTAAATACCCACTTATGATATTTATTGTTCCAAGACAGAGTCCAGTACACCCCCTTGTTAAGATACCAGGTCATACTCTGGCTCCACCAGTGGTGTCAAATCAAACCGAGTTTAGTCATGAGACATTTCATAGTCATGTCACATTCTTATGTTGTAGAGGCAAGACCATAGATGGCAACTCTGTCCAACTATAAACATGCTGGAATCTGCTTCTTGTGCAGAAATTTGTGGCTGGCCTCCCCCTTCCGACAGAGACCCCTGCAGTCAGCCTGACATCATCTGACCTATCACTTGTGCCCAGTCTGTGTTCTCACACAAGTAACATATACCAGCTGGTTTCCATTTATGGGTACCTTGAAATGCTTCTTCACTAAGATTTGAAGTATACAGACTGCTGAAGTAAACTGACAATTAGGCAACAGGCTCCATGCTATCTAAGCTCCACTGTCCTGCTGAGAGCTTTCTGACCAACCCCACATACTGGGTTTCAGGTAGAGATGAGCAATACAGGTGCTCCCTGATTTACGATAGGGATATGTTCTGAAAAATCCATCATAAATTAAATGTATCATGAACCGATGAGTTTAATATAGTCTATACTGTGTAATAGCGGAGTCAACCTTATAAACAGCCGAGCTCAAAATATTTACAGTAACCTACAGATGGTCAAAATCATGAACACAAAACCTATTTTATAATATAGTGTTGCTAAATCTCATGTAATTTAGTGAGTAATGGATTGAACTTGAAAAGCAAAACACGTACTGCATTGTAACTCTGCGCTAGCATAGCTGTTAATGCTAACTGCAGCATGTATTCCTGGAAGACTACTTCCTTTTGGTTGGCTGTAATCAATAAACATTTTAGGACCCATGGGGACTTATTTGCACTGAGAGTACAGTACTGTAGATATAAAAATAAAGAAAAACAGAAGAAACATAGCATGATTCATGAAGTGTGAATCAAGTTTAAGCAAAGTTTAAGCAAGTGCGCCGAATCCCGAGGTGGTCGAGAATTATGAGAGACAAACTGAGAAAAAAAAATGATGATGAGAACGGTGAGCAAAAATCCCAGAACTACACGGAGAGACCTGATGAATGACCTGCAGAGAGCTGGGACCAAAGTAACAAAGTACCATCAGTAACACACTACGCCAAGAGAGACTCAGATCCTGCAGGGCCAGGCGTGTCCCCCTGCTTAAGCCAGTACATGTCCAGGCCCGTCTGAAGTTTGCCAGAGAGCATATGGAGGATCCAGAAGAGGATTGGGAGAATATCATGTGGTCAGATGAAACCAAAATAGACCTTTTTGGTAAAAACCCAACTGGAGGAAAAGGATGCTAAGTTGCATCCCAAGAACACCATACCTACTGTGAAGCATGGGGGTGGAAACCTCATGCTTTGGGGCTGTTTTTCTGCAGAGGGGACAGGACGACTGATCCGTGTTAAGGGAAGAATGAACGGGGACATGTATCGTGAGATTTTAAGCCAAAACCTCCTTCCATCAGTGAGAGCATTGAAGATGGAACGTGGCTGGGTCTTCCAGCATGACAATGATCCCAAGCACACCGCTCGAGTAACAAAGGAGTGGCTCCGTAAAAAGCATTTCAAGGTCCTGGAGTGGCCTAGCCCATCTCAAGACCTCAACCCCATAGAAAATGTGTGGAGGGAGTTGAAAGTCCGTATTGCCCCAAAACATCACTGCTCTGGAGGAGATCTGCATGGAGGAATGGGCCAAAATACCAGCTACAGTGTGTGCAAACCTGGTGAAGACTTACAGGAAACGTTTGACCTCTGTCATTGCCAACAAAGGTTATGTTACAAAGTATTGAGTTGAACCAAATTTATTGACCAAATACTTATTTTCCACCATAATTAAAAATGTAATTGTTTAAAAATCCTACAATGGGATTTCCTGGATTTTTTTTCTCATTTTGTCTGTGTGTACCTATGATGAAAATTACAGACACCTCTCATCTTTCTAAGTAGGAGAACTTGCACAATCAGTGACTGACTAAATACTTTTGTTGCCCCACTGTATGTATGTTCGGCAATTGAAGTTTGTGTATATTTTGTCTTGTGTGCTTTTTGTGTCCCTGTTTCTGGGTTTATCACAATATCCACTGCTTGGAAAATCCATATCCTTGACAGTGCCCTTACTTAGCCCTTGATTTATATCAATTGTAAGTCGCTCTGGATACTGGCGTCTGCTAAATGACGTAAATGTAAATGCCATGCGCCGCATTCACTTGAGTACCTGTATACCTCTCAGCCATAGTTTCAGGAGCCATATTACAGTATAAAAATGACTTTGTTGAAGAACTTTAAGAACAGACATGGTTATGTGCGGTGGCATGGCCTTGTGCTGCCTCACATTGCTGGAATGAACAGCATATCCACAGATTGTGTTAGAATTTATCATCTTACTGACTGGGTGCATCTTGGTGGGCCCCTGCAGTTGACTTGAATCTTTTTTTTATCTTGTGGGTGGAGAGGATTTTCCATCCTGAATTTTATAATGAAACATCTCTGCCAAAGATCTGAGGTATATTGTGGTGCTGGTGTATCATGTCTGCTGGAAGTATATTGTATTATTGGCTGCATTAGATGAGTGGGCTGTGTCCTAGCACACACAGGCTATTCCCTGGATGTCTTCAGTAAAGATTGACAGCCATTATCTGCATTATCTGTGCTGAGCTGATTAATCAGTAATTAATCTGTCATCACAGTAGAAGTCGCAGTATGAATGACCTTTAACAGTAAAGTAGTGGGCCTCTCGTGCCATGCAGTTTTTTATGTTTTGTTTTTTGTTTTCATTTTGCTGGAAATCTACCCAGGAACTTTGCTAAAGGTTCACCCTTCAGACGTTTTTTTCACCTGCAGTCCCATTTAGCAACATAGAAACAGGTCTTGGGGTAGTCTTACATATTTGATGATGACAGATAAAAAACAGTGCTCTAGTTAATGTCCTGTGCAAGTAGTTACAGTCTCCTTTCACATTCTAATAGTTCTCTTTGTAATCCGTGTAGAAATTGAATTCGCTAATGTTTGTGCTGCCTTTGGACATTTCAAAACGGGTTCATTCTTTCGTAGTATAATTATGGAACTAATGTAACTACTTTTTTGTGCTCCTTACATGCCACCAGTGTAATGTGGCTTTTATGTGCATAGTGTTAAGGGACGGGGTCGGTAGAGGCCAACTGGGATGGGTTTTGCTGGTGGTAGAAATAGATTAAAATCATTAATTAACCATGCTCTCATTGCTGCTGAGATTTGAGACATGGCTGTTGTTGATGAGCCTGTGTGCACATAGGGAAGATCATTTTTACAAATAGTTTGTAACAGCAATGTTTTAATCATCGTATTTAATTTAAATTAGCACAAACCTTAAATTTTTACCTCCATTCTTCAAGTCTTGCCACTGCTTAATATGCCCATTCGAATACTAGTTTGTCATTTATGCTGCCAAATAAGGAAGTATAATGAGCTGATCCAGTGAATGCATTCGCACTTACCAAGAGCTCATGGCGATGTGCTTTATACCAGCCCAGCTCATGCCAACTTTGTGCTTGGTGATATTTGCATGAGATGAGTATTGATTGTTTGAGACGTACTGATTTTTTCCCGGTCAGCGTTAGAATATATTATTCTTCAGTACAAGCAGTATTACATCCTGTCCATTGCCACTCCCTATCATTGTTGACCTGATGACCTCAAAGCAATGAACATACCAACTGTCTTTGTCACAACCTTGCCCACCTTGCCATGCTTGATTTTACTTTCAGCATCAGCTGTAAAATATAAGTACTTAATTACATCCATTCTGTATTACTTGATGGCTTTTTACCCCCCTCCTTGGCCCTGCTGATTAATCTCTGAGACATGTGCATAAGCATCTGGTGTGGGGGTTTAAGAGCCACTTGTTCTTTTCCCTTTGGCCTTTCACCTACAGATTCTTCTGGTCACAACTGTCAGAGCTAACATGCATGATATTAATCAGTGTGGTGCATCAGGATTGTACTGACGGCTTAATTATAGGTTATACACAAACTTTTTTATTTATTATGCCTCTCAGAGTTGAGTGGTGTTCATTCTGTCATTGTCAGTAATAGAAATTCAGTTGAAGTGGTGCTGAAGTGGCAGGTTAGCAGTAAATGGCTCCACTGGGAAAATAAACAGGAAATAAGGATGAGAGTCTGTGGTTTTAGAACATCTGACATATTGACCTATACTCAGGCCAGAGTTCAGCTCTAAGCGCAGGGGTGCATGTGCAGTCAAAGAGGTGAAGATTCGTATTTAATTACCGATAGTTTGATATGTGAGCAAAGCCACAGGGAAGGGATTATAAGGAGCAATAAAGTCTCTCACTTTCTCTGTGTATACACTCACCGGCCACTTTATTAAGCATATTGAAATTTGCCTTTGGGGATAAATAAAGGACTCTATCTCTACCTGCTCAAATTGAACACAAATATCGAATCAGCCAATCACATGGTGGCAACTCTGTGCATTAAGACATGTAGACATGCTGAAGTTCAAACTGAGCAACTGATTGGGGAACAATCAGTGATTTTTTTCACACTTTGGGCCCCTTAATATCAATTTAGCATCAGTTAAATTCCACAGCCTACACGAGTACTGCTATTGACCATGTTATTCCTTTATGGCCATAGTGTTAACATCTCCTACGTGCCATGTCACAAAAGCTCAAATCATTTCCAACTGGTTTCTTGAACATGACAATGAGCTCACTGTACTCGAATGCCATTCACAGTCACCAGATCTCAATCCAGTAGAGCACCTTTGGGATGTGTTGGAACAGTAGATTTGCATCATGGATGTACAGCTGACAAATATACAGCAAGTGTGTGATGTTATCATGTCAATATGGACAGAAATCTCTGAGGAATGTCTCTAGCATCATGCTAAATCTGCCACTATTTTATACATCTCCATATGCCCTTTGGTCTAGGAAGAAAGAGAGAATTTCAGCAATAATGTTGACTGTAATTTGAATTACTTTTGGCCCATTCATTCATGTCTTTAAATGTGTGTATAGACGGGAGGTTGAAATGGGAATGGTTTTCTTGTCTTAGTTCATTTAAGCATGTTCCAAAATCTACTTCAAAGCCTTCACAGAAGATCAGCAGAGCAGAACAGCATGGAATATATTTGTCACCTTACAATGAAATCTCAGTAGGTCAAATATAAAAAAATATCAAAGTACACAACCTGTAAAGGTCGCGTGATTAATCAGGGAAGGGTTAATCAACTGTTTAAAACAATGTCTTTGAAAGAAGGTATTCCCATATGGGTTTGCTGTTTGAGTGTTCAAACACTTTTCTTGTAATTTAAGTCTTGGTATTTAAAAAGCGATAAACAGAGCTGGGGTAAAACCACAGGCTTAAACTCCTCAGTGAGTAGGCAGCTGTGGTCAGCTTAAAGGCTTAAAATAGAACAAAAAGTCCAAAGATATATCTGAAAAGAAACACACACACGCACAACTTTTGAAAGACCTGTCAAATAGTTGACAAAAAGCCCAACCGAAACTTCAGTGCTCGGGAATCAACGTTTGTTCACTTGTGAATTATAATAGGAAATAAAAGGCTGTCTTATATGAGGCTAATTCATGTCTGAATGACAAACCAGTACAAGTGAACCCTTGAGACACTTGCTGACAGTAAAGAGAATCACGGTCCTGAAAGGCATTAAGAAACATTTCAAGTTTTATAAGATACAAAGATTATATGGCGCATACCTGTACAAAGGTGGGAAAAGTAGCAGAACAGCTGTGGTGCAACTTGTCAAATAGCAGTGTCTATAAGTGAATGCTTTACTGATCTATTTTGTACTAGAATACAAACCAGCAAGTTTAATGAGAGGCTCCTTTTCGAAACTTTAGATGAAGGTCTCTGGGCCACAGATGAGACATAAAGCTGGTGGGCTGGTGGTATAACATTAAACAATGGAACAATTAAACAACAGTGTTAGGCAGTTTAAAGTATACTCCAAAACAATTTAAGGCACTCAGGTGGCCCAGCTATCTAATTCTCTAACTCACCACTGCAGGAACCCAGGTCCAAGTCCCAGCAATGCCTTCAGACAGGTCGAACATCACATGCATGAACACAGTTGGCTTTCTCCCAATTCTGCCAAGCTGGTACTGTTGGGTCCTTGAGCAAGACCCATAACCAAAATTGCTTGGATTGTAAGATTGTAAGTTACTCTGTATAAGAACGTCTGCTAAATGTATACTTTTGGGACTGTGGTGACGAAGCAGTTAAAGGTACTGGACTGTGGACCTGAAAGTCCAGGGTTCAGATCCCACCTCTGCCAAGCTACGGTTGTTGTGTCCTTCAGCAAGGACCTTAACCCACAATTGCTTGGATTGTAAGACCGTATCAGTTGTAAATCACTCTTCATAAGGGCGTCTGCTGAATGACTGAAATGATGATGCCTGAGGGAGGTTGGACTGGTGCACCCTTCACTTGCACCCTGTTTACTGTGGGGACCCCTGCAACCCTGACGGGTAAAAGCATGGTTAAAAACATGGAAGGATAATTAATAAATCCTTTAAGTAGTCAATTTTGAGGAGAATGTAAGTCGAGGAAACACCAGAGAATTAATCCACAGGCATCATTAGCAACCCATTTGATTCTTCTATTGTGTTTACGTTGCGACAGAATAAATGGTAGTGCCAGTGTGTTCGTTGTGCTCATCTGTTATGTAATTTTGACTTGTGTAAAGATAAAAAAAAACACCCCAGCACATGGGTTGTGGAAGGTTTGTCAAATTTTGACGTCTACACCAGTGAGCACATTAAAGTTTAATTTTACATTCTAATTTGGAAGTAGTCAACCATCATTCTGCATTAAAAGTCTGTCTTGAATGGCTTCTTTTTACACATTATGTAGGAGTACACATTTGTTTTATAACGGGCTCTTTAAATTAAATGTGCTGCAGAGCTAAATTGCTGTTATGTTAACTGCCATTTATTTTCAGTAGACTTTCATAAGCAGGACAAGCTGTGATGTAACAGCAAGCAAGAAAAACGGAGAAAAAATACATTTCTGCTCTGTGCAGTGACACAGTTGTGTTTGGGAGAACTCAAATGCCAAATCATTCTGTCTCTGATATGATATTTTGTTTTTTGCCTTTTTTATTTAAAGATTTTCAGCAGTTTAAGATCCGTCCGAAGGGAGCAGCCAGATTACAGCAATAAAGGTTCTATATCTGTAAATAAAATGTTACAAGGCACACTTGTTCTAGGTAACAGTTAAATCTAATTGTTTCCTGCTTTCTTGATTGCTTGCTTGTTTTCCTTCCTGCTTTCTCTCTTTCTTGCTTACTACTTGCTTTATATATATTACTTTTGACTCCATGACTTTAGTTTTGCTCTTAGATTTATCATCTATGCCGCCCAAGGAGGTTGGGTCCCTTTTTGAGTCTTGGTCCTCCCAAGGTTTCTTCCTATAACACTCAGGGAGTTTTTCCTTGCCACTGTCGCCCTAGGCTTGCTCAATTTGGGATTGGACGTAGTTATTAGGAGATAATCTAAACTTGTAAAGTTGCTTTGAGACAATGCTCCATTGTAAAAAGCGCTATATAAATAGATCTGACTTGACTTGACTTTTTGTTACTTGATTTCTTGGCTGCTTCCATTTTATTACGCTCGCCTGACACCATGTGCTGGGTTCGATCCCAGGATGGAGCGACCTGGGTCCTTTCTGTGAGGAGTCTGCATGTCCTCCCCGTGTCTGTGTGGGTTTACTCCGGATGCTCCAGTTTCCTCCCACAGTCCAAAGTCATGCACTAGGTTAATTGATTACACTAAATTGTCCCGAACTGACTGTATAGTTGTGAGTAGTCTCGATGTAACCTTGAAAATAGCCATTGATGCCAGATGACGGTGATGTTTATTAAATTTACTGATTAGTTAAGTTTTTGGCATTTCACATACTTTGCATAGAGTCATTTACATTACATTTACAGCATTTAGCAGACGCCCTTATCCAGAGCGACTTACAATTGGTACAGTCTTACAATCCAAGCAATTGTGGGTTAAGGGCCTTGCTCAAGGACCCAACAGTGGCAGCTTGGCAGAGGTGGGATTTGAACCCTGGACCTTTTGGTCCATAGTCCAGTACCTTAGCCGCTAGGCTACCACGGTCCTTCTCCAAACTAGGGAAAATGGTTGTACATCAAGCCCTATCAGATAGAAAGGAGGAAGAATTTCACTCAGACGTTCAAGGTGAATATTGATGTGTTTTATACTGTCCTACCTCTTTCGACTGAGAAAGGAGGCAGTGCTCAGCCGACTGGAGTATTAGACACTTCAGGCCTTGTCACATTGTTTTGTCTTCTAACAGTCTGTTGGGCTTTGGGAATGAATGTTATGTTAGAAAGCTTACATATTCACATTGTGCATCATGCAAAACACTCCTTACGCCTGTTGGAACCATTTTCAATGACGAAGATGATTCCTAATAGGCAAGTAATCTTTAGCTGGATAACAAGATGTCTTCCTGATGCATTGGCTGCCGTTTCCAGGATCTAATTACAGAATCCTGAAATAATGTGCCCATTGACTAGTCATAAGTCATTTACTGGTTACACCAATTTCCCGACATGCAAATGTGATGCTGTCCTGCCAGTGGCATACTAATGCATTTTGAGAGTCAGTCCGTAGTGTGTTTGTATTAGCATTGTAGATGGTTTGACTTTCAAAATTTCTTTTTGGGCAAACCCATAATTGTGTACGACCTCATTGCAGCTTAACTTGACACTAACTTTACGTGAAAGCGTGATAAACATGAAATGCAGAGAACATGACAATGAGACGCTTGTAAAAGAGTACAAGAAAATATAGTTCTATGAAGGGTGAATATGCATAGCCAGATGAATCATGGTGAGGATGACAGTATTCTGCCATGATGAGAAGCATATGATTAGTGAATAAATGAACTACATAATGCAAATGTCAATTAGCAGCAGCCAAATTGTGAAGCTTATGACCTGGTGTGGGTCTATAGTAGCAGCGTGACCGTCTTTAATGTACTAATCAGTAACGGTTCTGGAGGAGCCTAATTGCCTGGGGAAAGAAGCCATTGGTGAGTCATCAGACCAGGCTTTGAGCATTGGTCTGTATGCTGCGATCAGCATAACAGAGATTTTGTCTGGGAAGCTGAAGTTCTGTGGACTTTAGTGTAAACTGAATGTCTAAAATCCCTGATGATAATGAAAAAGCCTGGGGTGTGCACTTCCTTAGCATTAATTTAGCAGGACTGTGGTAGCCTAGCGGGTAAGGTACTGGATTACGGAACAGAAGGTCCAAAGTTCAAGTCCCACCTCTGCCAAGCTGCCACTGTTGGGTCCTTGAGTAAGGCTTTTAACCCACAATTGCTTGGATTGTAAGACTGTATCAATGGTAAGCCGCTCTGGATAATGGCGTCTGCTAAATGCTGTAAATGTAAATGCATTAGTGCTAGACGGCGGTCTGAGTCACATGATATGGACTTGAGTCCCAAATTGGATAACTTGCGACTCGACTTTGACTTTGCCGTCAGTGACTTGGGCTTTAAGACTGTCAATTGTTTAACATAATTTATTCCCAAGTGTAAAAATTATATATAATCAGTTCATTGAACCTTTTGTATTGCTTGCATGGTACTGTATCAGTGAGTGCACTTAATAATCTGATAAGGATTTCTACAGTTATTCGATTATTCAACTGGTCATGCATACAGCATACTCCGATCTAGAAATCAGGTTAAGTAATCCAATAAAGAGAGCTGGATTTTTACATTTACAGCATTTAGCAGACGCCTTTATCCAGAGCGACTTACAATTGATACCGTCTTACTTATTGTGGGTTAAGGGTCTTGCTCAAGGACCCAACAGTGGCAGCTTTGGCTGAGATGGGATTTGAACCCTGGACCTTCTGGTTCATAGTCCTGCACCTTAACCACTAGGCCACCACAGTCCCACAATTTTATCCCACGATTTTAACCTAGCAATTGGAGTACTAATAGCGACGTATACCAGTTACCCGATTTCAGTCGGATTTGGCAATCTACGTATGTGCGCAGAGCGGCTAGCATTAAAAACATGACTGCCAGGTCCGTGTATTTTTTAAAGATCTGGCTTTATTTGTCCTCTTTTCAATTGACTTTAGCGGGTTTTTTTTTTTTTTTTCTGGAACTGGCAACCCCGGAATTAAACATGCCACAGAATTAAAGGCACCGAAACTGCTATAGAACACTTTGTGGAGACTCTGAAACGCAGTATATACACAAGAAAATGAATAATTTGACTATTTAATATTAAAGTTCAAAGTTTGTCACATCTTTCTGTGAAATTAGTGCAGAGTAGAAAGCCGTGTTTTTATTTTTATACTCGTTGATCGGATTACTGACAAAATCTGCTTTTCTGCAGTAATCGGATTTTTGAGTGCATGTCAACGCACTCAATGTAACGCTACAGAGCTTAGCTACCCAGTTTTGTTTAGCCTAGCTTTTCTTTTGTTAACATTGCAACAAGGGAAATTCTGCCGCCAGTCTCAGAAAAAATTTGGGGGGTACCAGTGTTGAAGTTTGTGCGGACTTTAAACTTGGTGCCAAAATACTATACTTTGCTGTTGTGTATAAAAAAGAACTGCAACTTGCAAAACATGGGGTGAAGATCACCGATGGAGATGCAGCAACATCAAACTTTGTTCAACATCTGAGGCTTCACAAAGAACCATAGATCTGTCCTTATAGCTTACATACTAAATAACTAGCTAGCAGACCTAGTGAGCTAATGAGGAACATCAGCTTATGTGAATGGAGCTCTATCCAACATACCGCTTATTGTTGATTTTTCTAACTGCTCTTGTCAAAAATTGTCTCAGTAGCTGTGACAAAAGCTGTCTATGAATACTTACCTCGTTAGCCTATTTAGTTTGGCTGGTAGTACACTAATACAACATTTGGTGGCTTAGATGGGACTTGGGACATCACTTGACACTTGTCCGTATTGACTTGGGACTTGAGTCAGGATTCTCTTGTACTGCCTTGGGACTTGTCTGCCTTAACTCGAGCATCAAGACTTGTCAAGTGACTTCTGATTTCTAGGTCTAAGATGATTAAAGTATCAGAAAGAACAAATCAATCAGACATGACTAAAGAAAAAATGTACATAAGGTGGTTATTTGTTGGTTAGGTCTATGCCTTACTAAGCAATAGCATGCATTATCGTCATTGTGTTGTGGATGTGGAATAAGGCTTTTTCATACTGAAGTTGATTTTTGCATAAAATTTCTATATCCTAATTAATGCTCTGCACTTTTGGCTTGTCTGCTGTAATTACTTATTACTTTTCTCTACTTCCTACCTTAGGTGCCTGGGTATTGTTAGCAATTTGCTGACACTTTATGGAAAAAACACACTTTAATACATTAAAAATAGTAGTTCTAATTCTAGCGTTCACATCTCTGGGATTTAGGTTGTGCTATATTAAACACAGTGTAGGCTGTGAATCTTGAATGATGCAAAGAGGCAGAGGCTGAGTACGCTCACACAAGGACAGCAGCTTCAGACTAAGCCAGTGAATTGTGGGTAAGCTCTAAGGATCAGTTTTACACAAGGACAAAGACTCCCACACATCCACTTTCTTTAGCTCAAGATCATTTCTGAGGGTATGGGGAATTCGTTTTAGTATAACACTACTTCCTGGAAGGCAAATGCCCACGTATGTAATGGGTCTGTAACTATTATTTGAGGGAATTCTTTAAGTTGTGCTGGAGGCCAAATAGTAATGACTGTAGTTCTCACAAACCATCAGACGTCTTGCTACAAACAGAAAGGTTTACGGGCAGTTCTGGTGTTATGGATTTGACATTTACAAAATACATATACACTTTACAAAATATCTCACTGAGTGCAACAGATTAGTATTATTTAAACAGGCATGTGGCATTTCAGGTAAAACTCAGAGCAATACTGATAAGTGAAATATCAGTATTGTCAGGGACTGTGGTAGCCTAGCGGGTAAGTATCTGGACTATGGACCAGAAGGTCCAGGGTTCAAATCCCACCTCTGCCAAGCTGCCGCTGTTGGATCCTTGAGCAAGACCCTTAACCCACAATTGCTTGGATTGTAAGATCAATTGGAAGTCGCTCTGGATAAGGGCGTCTGCTAAATGCTGTAAATGTAAATATTGTTGAGCCTACCAATTTTTTGACATAATCCATGGTGGTCTGGGGTGTTTTCATTTGCAACAAATGCTGTGAAATATAAATACACAAAATAATGTCTTACATTCTTTTCTGAGCGGTTGTGGTCCAGTGATAGCTGATGGTTTTTAAAATAGGGTAAGCATGTATGATCCCTTCATTTTTACTGGCTAGCCATAATATAGCCATAGCATAGGAATTCTTCTATTCCTCCAATGAAGTAGCAGTTAGTTGTGTTGACTAATACAAAGCCACATTACATAATAACACATCTTAGTTTATCTTGAGAAATTGTAAATGTTGTAAATAAATTACTGAAGAAGTCAGTCATAGTCCTGATTCCCGATTTATTATGAGAGGTCAACCAATTATCAATCAAGAGATTGGACAATGCACAAACAAAAAAGTGCACTGCGCAATAAATTCCAAGGTGGGTTGGTTTTATTATTGTTTTTTGCTTTAGTTTTTTAGTGTGTATTGGTTTGGTTTGGGTTTTTTTTCTTTTTCAAATTTCTATTTTGATGTTGTTGTTGTCTTTCAAAAGTGGCTACACGAACACAACAGACTCCCAGAGGTCCATGGGCATCAATGTCTATTAAGTTCAGCAGATTTTTCACCCTGCATTGTTCACTGGGAGGAGTTTGAGTTTAACATACCAAAAAGTGAAATATTCCAGCATGTTATTTGATAATTTTATTCACAAAAAATTTAATTCCACCAAGATAAATTAATAATATGCACACTTTGCCATCGTTTAATTGCTAGAAACTATGATGGAGAAGCACTTTACCAAATGAAGTATGGCTATTGAAAGGTTCATTGTCTGTGCGCCTCTTACTCAGCATCATGATCGTGGCATTACATGGCAGTGTGATTGTTCTATGAAACGTGTGACAATTTCCATTTCATGTGCTTTTTCCAAATTTGCAAGGAAGTGTAGTGCTTGTGGGAGTATGGTGGCCTAGCGGTTAAGGTACTGGACTCTGGACCAGAAGGTCCAGGGTTCAAATCCCACCTCTGCCAAGTTGCCATTGTTGAGTCCTTGAGCAAGGCCCTTAACCCACAATTGCTTGGATTGTAAGACTGTATCAACTGTAAGTTGCTCTGGATAAGGGCGTCTGCTAAGTGCTGTAAATGTCAATGTAACCTGTCAGAGTGAAGGCAGATGTACTGTCAGGATTTCCGTTTGATCCTGCTTCACGACATGAAGACACTCAAGTACATCAAAATTACAAACATTCATTATGATGTCATGTATGTTGGCTTCCTGTACATGTTTTTTTGGAGGATGCCTAAAAAACCCGAGTGAGTGTCTGTGAGTTGCGTCAAAGTGAGCTTCTATTCATGCAGTTTTTTGCCCACAATGCTTTAATGTCCAGCTGCTCCAGAATCCTTGGCTGAAAGTCAAATTTGACTCAAGTCATCCTTTCCTCAGGATCTTCACATTTCTGTACTGTACAGTCAGAACCAAGTCATGTCATGGTGCTGCAGATCAAGAGCTGGCTGTCCTAGAAAGTGTCAGACTTCAATACTCAATGCAGCAGTGTATGAACTAAGACTTCTTAGCAGGTATTAAAACAGGCATGTAGGTACCTCCTGTCTGAGCCCAACTGCACCTACAATGATTACCCATAGCAGCATAACCGCCTGCCTAATATTGTGTAGTTGAACCTTGTGCCACCAAGGGCTGGAAATGTCAAGGCATTGACTCTACAAGACCTCTGAAGGTGTCCTGTTGTATAGGGCTCCCAGAAGTTAGCTGCAGATCTTTTAGGTCCCTGTAAGTTTCAAGGCCTCCATGGATCTTGCCAACCAATGCATGATCTGATTGAGATCTGAGGAATTAAGGAACACCTTAATCTCTTCGTCATGCACCAAGTTACTCACAGGGATAGTTACAGTCACTGAAATCTTTGTGTATCCTTCACCTAATTTGTGCCTTTCCACAACTTCATCGCGGAGCCCTTTAGTGAAAGTAACTTTCCAGCTGTCCAGCAATTCCCACGCAGTTTGCAATCCAGCCTGCCTTTAATGCATGATACTTATAAGGGACGCCACGTCAATCAAACAGCTCACACCAATGTACGCTCGCTGCTTCATTCTGCTGTCTCGCTGACATACTGAATTCCTCTTTGCTCTACATTGTGTTTAATAAGACTTTCTGCACCAGAGTCTGTGCTGGATGTGGAAGTGTAATATATGGTTTAAGTAGGTTAATATTCTTAGTGTAATAAGGGTACTGACTTTACCAGATAGATATTAGATGATGTCTGAATGGACGTTATGGGGCACACAGAGTGGTACTTAAAAGTTTGTGAACCTTTTAGAATTTTCTATATTTCTGCATAAATATGATCTAAAACATCAGGTTTTCACACAAGTCCTAAAAGTAGATAAAGAGACCCAGTTAAACAAATGAGACAAAAATATTATACTTGGTCATTTATTTATTGAGGAAAATGATCCAATATCGCATATTAGTGAGTGGCAAAAGTATTTGAACCTTTGCTTTCAGTATCTGCTGTGACCCCCCCGTGCAGCAATAACTGCAGCTAAACGTTTCCTGTAACTGTTGATCAGTCCTGCACACCGGCTTGGAGGAATTTTAGCCCATTCC
>JAJAGP010003649.1:0-67720 GCA_025084515.1 Ancistrus triradiatus
TAAGGACCTTGCTCAAGGACCCAACAGTGGCAGCTTGGCACAGGTGGGATTTGAACCCTGGACCTTGTGGTCCATAGTCCAGTACCTTACCCACTAGGCTACCACAGTCCTCACATTGATCAATAACATTAGGGTAACCCCAGAAGTTGAATCTGTTCATCTGGACATGAGGTTTGTGGGAGAAACGTTTCGTCGCTCATCTAAGTGACTTCTTCAGTCTCAGCAGTTGGAAAACTTCCCCAATCTTATATACAGCACCTTTGCATAACAACTGGTACCAGCACCACTGCATAACAATGGGACCGGTGATTAGTTTAATATGCAGATTGACATAGCCATTAACGACAATGGCCACGTGTGCCATTCACACCGGATTGGGGAAGGGCTGCGATGGCTCCGTTATAAGATGGTGAGAGGTGTACTCTGAGGCCCCCTTTTCGGTTCAGGGATGGACGTTCCCTTTTTACAAAAATGGCTTCTTTAACTCCAAGTTCAAACCATCGTTCCTCCCTATCAAGGATCTGCACGTCTTCATCCTTGAAAGACTGGCCACTGGCCTGTAGGTGGCTGACCTGGTGAGGTAGCTCTTCTATGTTGTGCCATCCGTTTCGCCAGTGGCTGTTTGGTTTCCCCGATGTACAATTCCTTGGGGATTGGGGAAGTTTTCCATCTAGCTGAGACTGAAGAAGTCACTTAGATGAGTGACGAAACGTTTCTCTGATAGATTCAACTTCTGGGATTTTCTTACCTGGATTATTGAGCATGCATTGAAACATTAGGGTAAAATTTAGATAACTGAGACTTGGACCATTGAACTCTATGGAAATCCTTAAATTGTATCAATTGCAGTCTCGCACAAGGTGCACCTGAACGGATCCCAGTTATTGCCCTGTCTCACTGCTGTTCAGTAAAAAACAGTTCCCGAATCATTTTCCCAAGCACTTTTATTTTTTATTGATAGATTTTGCATGTGTTGCTTGTCTTATGTATTGGCAGTAGGTGGATTCAGGAGCTATGTCCCCAAATTCCTACTGTTTACCTTTCTTTTGGATTAACTAACTCAGTTAACAAAAGCAGGAATGCTGTTCCATTGTGTGTATGGTGGATGAAGACATTATGTATCACTCATGTAGGTTTGCACACATTTATGACACAGTTGCTTAGTCTGTATGCAACGTCAACTGAATAATCAAGATTGCACCAGTTACAAATTAACCATGTCAAATTAACCTAAGGAACAGAACACTGAGACGACGATTTATTGAAATGGCCTCTGTCCAAGGGCCAGATGTCTTATATATGTAATCGAGGGACTTGCTCATTAATGTTTGATCAATCATTTCTTCTCAGGACTTTCTCCACAGATGGCTCTTGTGTCTCACAGAATGCAGAAGGGACTTGTTGAGAACACTGAGGTAACTTGAAGTCGATACTTGCACTAGCTTGTATAATCATGGCATTTAAAGGCACAGCTGTAAAAACTAGACTTGGACAATTTTTTTTTAATTGACGACCAACACAGCAGACAGTTCTGGGCCAAATCTGGCTCAATTATGGCAATGCCTAGTGTATTGTAGGTCTACTGTGGCCCAACTGTTGCCAGCCTTAATAAAGTTTATCACGGCATTCAGACACTGGTCCGCACATGGCACACATGTAGGTAACGTTACTACAATAGTTAACACTTGGGCAGGATTTGCATTTTGGGCCAAATGTGACCTGCCAGGTGCAGTTCCAGCTGTGTACTGGAAGCCAGATTGGTTGAAATAAATGCTGTCGTTCCGCTGCCATATGTGGGCCATTTGCTATCAGGGACTTAGTAGTTATGACTGGGTGATACATCGGGTATATATTCAGTGTTTTTATTTGTGCCATATTAGAAAAACAATTCGTGCCACATTTCTTCACGTGTAAGGGAACATTTCGAGCTAAAATAATTTTGTTTTTTTAAATGTGACTTAGGTTGTGCTTAGTAGTAGATTGTGCATAGTCTCAGCGATGCTATATCTACTACCAAGGTGCAAGGTGCGTTCAGCCAATTACGTTCATTTCTGTTTGGCTGTATAAATATTCAACCACAATCATCTTCAGAGGAAAGTGATTCCCTCAAAAATCTTCCATGTTTTAGAAAAAAAAATGAAAGCCTGAATTGGCGACACAGCACCAGAGATACTGTGTTGCACATTAAATTAAGCTGTATGAAAATTCAAGATAAATCTGGTCCATTCTGGGGCCATGAAGACCTGGGGACCATGGAGAGCATAGTGTGTGAGACCAAAGGGAGTGGCACCGGTAAGGACTTGTACAGGTCCTGTGGGTGCATGTCTGTGTGTTCTGGATCGCCAGAGGCTCCGGGATCTCAGCAGTGCTCAGGGTGGGTCTCAGTAAAGCACAGTGCAGACCAAGGAACCCTCGTTACAGCCGGGCTGTCAGCAAACTCATAATCTGTATAAATATCACGATGAATATTATGTCTCCTAAAGGTCAGACAAAGTAAATACTAATATTTGAATTCATATCCCAGTCCTACGTGGGGTTACATATTTACCATTGTGAAAACATGATGCCTTAATAATTACTGCCTTGCCTCAAACCTTTTTCCATTTATCATTGTGCAAACAGGATGTCTTAATAATCGTTGCCTAAATAAAGTCAGGATTGCTTATCTTATTTCTGGCACCATTTCGCACTGTTGCCTTGTTGAGAAATGTAAAGTGCACATACTTAACTCAGTTCAGGGATTGAATGTAATAGTTAAACAAATGTTTCAGCTTTCAGTAGTGAATATCCGTATACAGTGGTGCTTGAAAGTTTGTGAACCCTTTAGAATTTTCTATGTTTCTGCATAATATGACCTAAAACACATACGATTTTCACACAAGTCACTAAAAGTAGGATCAAGAGAACCCAGTTAAACAAAAAAATGAGACCAAATATTATTACTTGGTGTTTATTTATGAGGAAAATGATCCAAGATTACATTTGAGTGAGTGGCAAAAGTTAGTGAACCTTTGGCTTTCAGTATCTGTGTGACCCCCCTGTGCAGCAATAACGGTAACTAAACGTTTCCTGTAACTGTTGATCAGTCCTGCACACCGGCTTGGAGGAATTTTAGCCCATTCCTCCATACAGAACAGCTTCAACTCTGGGATGTTGGTGGGTTTCCTCACATTAGCTGCTCACTTCAGGTCCTTTCACAACATTTCGATTTGATTAAGGTCAGGACTTTGACTTGGCCATTCCAAAACATGAACTTTACTCTTTTTTAACCATTCTTTGGTAGAACGACTTGTGTGCTTAGAGTCGTTGTTCTGCTGCATGACCCACCTTTTCTTGAGATTCACTTCATGGACAGATGTCCTCACATTTTCCTTTAGAATTATCTGATATAATTCAGAATTCATTGTTCCATAAATGACGGCAAGCCGTCCTGGCCCAGATGCAGCAAAACAGGCCCAAACCATGATACTACCATCACCATGTTTCACAGATGGGATAAGGTTCTTATGCTGGAATGCAGTGTTTGCCTTTCTCCAAACATGATGCTTTTCTTTTAAACCAAAAAGTTCTATGTTGGTCTCATCTGTTCACAAAACATTCTTCCAGTAGCCTTCTGGCTTGTCCAAGGGATGTTTAGCAAACTGCAGATGGACAGCAATGTTCTTTTTGGAGAGCAGTGGCTTTCTCCTTGCAACCCTGCCATGCACACCATTGTTCTTCACATTAGCCAATGTGAGAGAGGCTCTCAGTTGTTTGAAGTTACCCTGGGATCCTTTGTGACCTCGCCAACTATACACGCCTTGCTCTTGGATGATCTTTGTTGGTTGACCACTCCTGGGGAGGGTAACAATGGGCTTGAATTTCTTCCATTTGTACAAAATCGGTCTGAATGCGGATTGGTGGACTCCAAACTCTTTAGAGATGGTTTTGTAATCTTTTTCCAGCCTGATGAGTATCATCAACTCTGTTCTGAGCGTCCTCAAGAAATCTCTTTGCTTGTGCCATGATACCACTTCCACAAAATGTGTGTGAGACAGAATTTGATCGATACCTGTTTTTAAATTAAAACAGGGTGCCCACTCACACCTGATTGTCATCCCATTGACTGAAAACACCTGACTCTAATTTCACCTTCAAATTAACTTCTAATCCTAGAGGTTCATATACTATTGCCACTCACTAATATGTAATATTGGTTCATCTTCCTCAATAAATAAATGACCAAGCATAATATTTTTGTCTCATTTGTTTAACTGGGTTCTCTTTATCTGCTTTAAGGACTTATGTGAAAATCTGATGAAGTTTTAGGTCATATTTATGCAGAAATGTAGAAAATTCTAAAGGGTTCACAAACGTTCAAGCACCACTGTACAACACATCAAACCTTGAGGTGGATGGACTACAACAGGGAGGCTACCCAGTATGAGTATAGCGTTCTTAATAAAGTGTTCGGTTAGTGTATACCAACCGGTGTTTTAGTATGATGCATTGCTTGATGATGTGTTCTCCAGGATAACCAGCTGGCAAGTGGCATGACCTTTCAGTTCTTTAGTAGTTCTTAGTTCAAATACTGTTTGCACTTTTGTAATATATGTGTTATTTTTACAGGCCAGAGAAACTCCACTGGATATGTACGTGTGGTTTTTATTCTTCTTATTGTTACTGATCTGAATGCCAGTGCTTTCAATACTGACATGCAAATGTTACTGTTTCTTTTCTTAGGAGTCAGGATTCTGCTAGCAGGGATGATGACAATTCAACAATACAGAAACAGCCAAGTGGTATGTTAGCATTTGTATTACACATGGAATATTGTGTTGAAGGTATGTGTCAGTATGTGGGATCGACAAAGCAAAATCTGGCTGCAGTTACCACTACTTCCGAGTTAACTGTTATGCAGCGTTTTCACATTTCTGTTGCATTGTTTGGAAGTCCATTCCACATAGAAACATAGAACCCATAGAGGCAGTCTATATTTGTCACAGAAATGTTGAAATAAACAGCACCCTAAAGTGGTATTCACTCACCGGCCACTTTATTAGGTACATCTTGCTAGTACTGCGTTGGACCCCCTTTTGCCTTCAGAACTGCCTAAATTCTTTATGGTGTAGATTCAAGGTGCTGGAAACATTTCTGGAAGATTTTGGTGTATATTGACATGACAGCATCACTGTCGAATCTCCCATTCCACCACGTCCCAAGGGTGCTTTACTGGATTGAGATCTGGTGACTGTGGAGGTCATAGAAGTACAGTGAACTCATTGTCATGTTCAGGAGACCAGTTTGAGATGATCTGAGCTTTGTGATATGGCATGTTATTCTGCAAGTAGCCATCAGAAAATGGTACACTTTTTTCATTAACTGGTGGACATGGTCAGCAACAATACCCAGGTAAGCTGTGGCATTTAAATGATGATCAGTTGGTATTAAGGGGTCCAAAGTGTGCCAAGAAAATCATTCAATATGTTGTGCATTCAGAGATGCTCTTCTTAATACCATGGTTATAATGAGTGGTTATTGGAGATGCTGTTGCTTTTCTATTAACTTGAACCACTCTGACCATTCTTCTCTGACCTCTGGCATCCACAAAACATTTTTGACCAGATAACTGCCACTCACTGGATATTTTCTCTTTTTCGAACTAGAGAAGGCTGTGCTTGAAAATTCAGCATTTTCTGAAATACACAGACCAGCCTGTCTATCACCAACCACCATGCCACATTCAAAGTCACTCAACTGACCTTTTTTCATCATTCTGATGCTCTGTTTGAACTTCAGCCTTGACCATGTGTACATACCTAAATGCGTTAGGTTGCTGCCATGTTATTGACATTATCAGGTGAGTGTATATACAGTGGGGCAAAAAAGTATTTAGTCAGCCACTGATTGTGCAAGTTCTCCTACTTAGAAAGATGAGAGAGGTCTGTAATTTTCATCATAGCTACACTTCAACTATGAGAGACAAAATGAGGGAAAAAAACCCAGGAAATCACATTGTAGGATTTTTAAAGAATTTAATTGTAAATTATGGTGGAAAATAAGTATTTGGTAAATAAAAAAAGTTGAACACAATACTTTGTAACATAACTTTTGCTGGCAATGACAGAGGTCAAACGTAAGTCTTCACCAGGTTTGCACACACTGTAGCTGGTATTTTGGCCCATTCCTCCATGCAGATCTCCTCTAGAGCAGTGATATTTTGGGGCAACACGGACTTTCAGCTCCCTCCACAAATTTTCTATGGGGTTGAGGTCTGGAGACTGGCTAGGCCACTCCAGGACCTTAAAATGCTTTTTACGGAGCCACTCCTTCATTGGCCGAGCGGAGTGTTTGGGATCATTGTCATGCTGGAAGACCTAGCCACGTTCCATCTTCAATGCTCTCACTGATGGAAGGAGGTTTTGGGTTAAAACCTCACGATTCCATGGCCCCGTTCATTCTTTCCCTTAACACGGATCAGTCGTCCTGTCCCCTTTGCAGAAAAACAGCCCCAAGCATGATGTTTCCACCCCCCATGCTTCACAGTAGGTATGGTTGTTGTTCTTGGATGCAAACTCAGCATTCTTCTTCTTCCAGTGAGTTTTTACCAAAAAGTTCTATTTTGGTTTCATCTGACCACATGATATCCCAATCCTCTTCTGGATCATCCATATTCTCTCTGGCAAAATTCAGATGGGCCTGGACATGTACTGGCTTAAGCAGGAGGACATGTGTGGCACTGCAAGATCTGAGTTCCTCTTGGCGTAGTGTGTTACTGATGGTAGCCTTTGTTACTTTGGTCCCAGCTCTCTGCAGGTCATTCATCAGGTCCCTCCGTGTAGTTCTGGGATTTTTGCTCATCGTTCTCATGATCATTTTGACCCCACGGGATGAGATCTTGCGTGGAGCCCCAGATTGAGGGAGATTATCAGTGGTCTTGTATGTCTTCCATTTTCTTACAATTGCTCCCACAGTTGATTTATTCACACCAACCTGCTTGCCAATTGTAGATTCACTCTTCCTAGCCTTGTGCAGGTCTACAATTTTCTTCCTGATGTCCTTCGACAGCTCTTTGGTCTTGGACATGGTTGAGTTTGGAGTCTGACTGTTTGAGGCTGTGGACAGGTGTCTTTTATACAGATAACGAGGTCAAACAGGTGCCATTAAAACATGTAACGAGTGGAGGACAGAAGAGCTTCTTAAAGAAGAATTGACAGGTCTGTGAGAGCCAGAAATCTTGCTTGTTTGTGGGTGACCAAATACTTATTTTCCACCATGATTTACAATTAAATAAAAAAAAATCCTACATTGTGATTTCCTGGATTTTATTTCTCATTTTGTCTCTCATAGTTGAAGGGTACCTATGATGAAAATGATAGACCACTCTTAATTTTCTAAGCAGGAGAACCTGCACAATCAGTGGCTGACTAAATACTTTTTTGCCCCAATGTAGTTCAGTTAAATGACATGCATGTGGTGTTTAATACCCTTGGTTTCAGAATGCAAATTTGACAGATAATTATCATCTGAGGAATTATCACAATAAACAATATTGTGGTTCAAATTCAGTTAAAGAGTGAACATGTGACTTATGCTGCATAGCGTTTAATGTTCCCACCAAATAGCGTGTCCATGCGGAGGCATCCATGGTATGCTGGCAGGACATGAAGCAGGGAGTCTCCTCTCAGCATTGGGAACCAGTGCTTCATATTATTTGTCATTTGTAAAGTTACAGATGGAGTGGGAGCGTGAATGTGGCAGGACTCCAAATGGCAGAGAATTCATAAACTAACCACTGAGGAGCCAACCTCTACTTTTTTTTTTTAAACCTGATTTCAAGACCTCTGCTGCTATACAGTTTAATTTAAATGATTGCCCCTAGTGGCTGTTTTCTGCCATTGTGTTAATATGTATGGCAGCTTATATTATTTCACTGCTACATATTATTTGTCATTTGTAAGTTACAGATGGAGTGGGAGCAGTGAATGTGGCCAGGACTCCCAAATGGCAGAGAATTCATAACGAGGCTGCTGATGATCCCAAAGCGAAAGCTTTGTCTATAAGAAGCTCTGATCGAACACTGAAACCTTCCTACTTACATGACCTGTCACAGCATGTGAGCGGTGGAGAGTATTCAGGTTCTCTCCGACGCTCAACTAGAATTATAAGTATAAAAGACAAAGACTGCCATTCAGAAAGCGGGTTAGTTCAATTTAATGCATTGCAGGAATTTAGACTATTTTATCTATCAGCGTCTTTCAGTTTTTGAATGACATATCGTAATATAATTTTATGCTTTATATATTTTTGCTTTTATGCCTATCACCTAAAAGTGTGGGCATGAAGACTGTGACCTTGCCACATCCTGTCACAGGAAGTCAGCAGAGGAAAACCAGAGTCTCTTACAACACCCCAAGCAAGTGAACAAGGCCTACGTTAAAGTTTTTGTCATTAGTTAAACAATGAGGAACAGGTTTTATTTTTTTGTGAAACTATTTATGTACTCCTTTAGGTTTTCATGGTATGAAAAGCCAAAAAACAGGGGACGTCTTGAGTCTACACAAACGAAATCAGTACGGAGAGACGCTTCTCCACCGTACTGTGATGAAGGGAGATGTTCAGACTGTGAAAGATTTGATTACAGTTGGGGCCTGTGTCAATTTGGTGGATCATGCAGGTACTATTAGGAGAGGATTTGTAATACTAACAGTGTAACCGTTTATAATGTGGAGAGTGCTGAGACTGGCAAGCCTCATGTGAGGAGTAACTCACAAATTACCCATTTTAGATTCAGGATATGAAACGGGGTGATTCATCATTTTGCGTTTTATATAGGAAAGGGAATGTGTCTGTTATCTGTGGTCCAGTGATCAGTAAGGATGTTGTGGCACCAGTAGACATCCTGTGTCTATGTCTGTGTGAGTCTGCCGAGTCTCAGAGCTCTTCTTGGTGGGGACTTGGACTGTGTCAAGTGCAGTGCAGACCAGGGGCCTCATTTATAAATGCTGCATAGCCATAGAAATTGAACTGGAATTTGCTTCCATGTGAAGAACTGGATTTATGGAGAAATATTTGGTGGGAAATTGGGTGTACTGTATACTTATGTGTGCCAAGCATGTCATTTTAGGCAGTATAAATTGGTGATGCAATTTTTGAAGTTTGTAGGAAATAACAGCTAAATGCTCACATGTACAGTGGGGCAAAAAACTATTTATTCAGCCACTGATTGTCCAAGTTCTTCTACTTAGAAAGAGGTCTGTAATTTTCATCATAGGTACACTTCAACCGGGTTTGCACACACTGTAGCTGGTATTTTGGCCCATTCCTCCATGCAGATCTCCTCTAGAGCAGTGTTTTTTTGGGGCTGTCGCTGGGCAACCCGGACTTTCAACTCCCTCCATCAATTTTCTATGGGGTTGAGGTCTGGAGACTGGCTAGGCCACTCCAGGACCTTGAAATGCTTTTTACGGAGCCACTCCTTCGTTGCCCGAGCAGTGTGTTTGGGATCATTGTCATGCTGGATGACCCAGTTACGTTCCATCTTCAATGTTGTCACTGATGGAAGGAGGTTTTGGCTTAAATTCTTTTGATACATGGCCCCGTTCATTCTTCCCTTAACACAGATCAGTTGTCCTGTTCCCTCTGCAGAAAAACAGCCCCAAAGCATGATGTTTCCACCCCCATGCTTCACAGTTGGTATGGTGCAACTCAGCATTCTTCTTCCTCCAAACACGATGAGTTAAGTTTTTACCAAAAAGTTCTATTTTGGTTTCATCTGACCACATGATATTCTCCCAATCCTCTTCTGGATCATCCTTATGCTCTCTGGCAAACTTCAGACGGGCCTGGACATGTAATGGCTTAAGCAGGGGGACTGGCACTGCAGGATCCGAGTCCCTCTTGGCGTGGTGTGTTACTGATGGTAGCCTTTTTACTTTGGTCTGACTGTTTGAGGCTGTGGACAGGTGTCTTTTATACAGATAAAAGATATCTTTTATACGGTCAAACAGGTGCCATTAATACAGGTAACGAGTGGATGACAGAGCTTCTTAAAGAAGAATTTACAGTTCTGTGAGAGCCAGAAATCTTGCTTGTTTGTGGGTGACCAAATACTTATTTTTCACCATGATTTACAATTCAATTCTTTAAACATCCTACAATATGATTTCCTGGATTTTTTTTCTAATTTTGTCTCTCATAGTTGAAGTGTACCTATGATGAAAATTACAGCCCTCTGTCATCTTTCTAAGTAGGAGAACTTGCACAATTAGTGGCTGACTAAATACTGTGACTGTGGTTTTTGGATTTATTTAAAATGTTTTACTCCAAAAAATTATTTGTAGCTTAGAATTTGACGAATCCCACCTTAATCGACATGATAACATTGGGGGTAGGGAGTAATTACAGGATACAACCCGCTGTGAAACAATTGCACACATTAACGAATCTATAAATCGGTTACACTGAATGTTGCATTGTTTTTGGCTCAATCGTTTTTGTTATAGGAAGATCACACCAACCAAAGAATTAGGGAAAATGCTTTTGGAGACCACAAGATTTTTGTTGCTAATGATGACTGGTTATTGGAGCTGATTTAAATTTCCATGAGTCATTCTCTTGGAACTGTATGCGGAGCTGAGTCAGACTTGGATTCCAACTGAACGGTAAAAGAACGAAGAAGTTCACATTACAGTAAGCTCCCTGCTCTATGGTGTGTGTGTGATGGAATGGAATATGGAAGTGTTGTGTCAGGGGAAGCTGTATGGGATGCAGTGTTTAAATCTGCTATGGAATTATAAGTAAGATAGATGAAAATCTTTGAGGAAATTTGAAACCTAAAATCCGTGAAATCAGACATTCTTAATCTCCATCTGGCCTTCTTGGTTGGTATGATTAATGTGACAAGTTGGCACATCAGCGTTACCCAGTACAGATCAACATCAAACCACAGTTTAGATCAGCGTCTGTAATCGGAGTGATTGTCTGCACTCAACGCATCATTCTGACTGGTGAACTTGTTGCAAAACAAGCAGTCAGTTTTACTGATTGTGGTTGGAAAACCAGACATTGCTGCAATCTGCGCTTTAAAGTTGTCTGTTCGGTCATCTTGTAAGCAATAATTATAATCTGACGTCAAATAATTAAACCAAATGGTAGTGGGATTGGAGCTTAATGATCTCTGAAACCTTTTGCTTTCGATTAACATTACTATCTGCTGCACCTTCATGTTTCCATTAAAAAAAACTGAGGCCACCAAATAACACATTTAATTACAACAATGACTGGTAGATCCTACATTTACAAACAGTTCCCTCCACAGTTATTGGCACCCTGATCTCACACTGACAAAAATGAAATATCCAACCTTTAACTGAAGTAAATTTAGTCTGAGAGGGAAAAAATCCATCAAAACAAAACCATGTGTGCCACAGTTAGTGACACCCCTCCATTTAGTACTTTCTACAACGTCCCTTTTGCCAATAAAACAGCACATAGACTTCTATAAGATTTTATATGGTTGGACAATATAGAGCAGGGAGTTTGATATCATTCCTCTTTACAGAATCTTTCCAGATTGTCCATGGTCTTATATTTTCTCTTTAGCTAAAGATGTGGGTTTAGATCATGGGGACTGAGATGGGCAGGGCAGACAGTTGACCATTTCTGTGTTGATCTGGAAAAGTTTTGGGTCATTGTCCTCCTGGAAGACCCAATGACAATAAATTTTTAGTTACAGAGGCAAACAGGTTTTGATTGCATATGTCCTGGTATTTCATGGAATCCATTATGCCATGCACCCTAACAAGGTTCTCAAGGACTTTGAAACAGTCTCACAACAGCACAGACCCGCCAGCATACTGAACAGTGGAACAGACCTTTTCAGTGTTTGTTCTGATATCTTTGACTGTTTATTGCCTCAAAGCTCAGTTTTTGTTTAATCTTATGATAAAACACTGTTCCAAAGTTCCAGCAGTGTTTAGCAAACTTCAAGCACTTACTTTTGTGGTTTTATGACAGGAAAGACATTTCCTGGCAAGACTTCCAAATAATCTGTTGCCATGGCAGTGGTGTCTGTGGATAGTTTGAGACTTGGTGACCCCAAGATGCTACTTTTTCCTGTAACAGTGATGCTTGGGAATTATTATTATTTTTTTTTTAATCCATGCCGTCCTTGTTCAGGCATTTTTGTCACAGCTCCAGTTGGAACTTTTCAGCCCTAACTGTAGAGATGGCTTGACTTTTTTATGCCTATTCCTTGACTTATGAAGGCCAACAAACTTTTCTCTTATTTGAATTGTGTGTTTTCTTGTCTTTGCCATGTTGAGTAATACCTAATAGAATTTGACCTCTGTGACACCTGATTGAAACAGGAAATCATGGATTACTGCTTAAAAGTTAATAGACCTTCTCGTCTTTCTAAGAATTGTTTTTTTTTTAGAATTTCTAGGGGTGCAAATAATTGTGGCACATGTGGTTTTGTAAAAAAAAATTATTTCTTTATGAGGGTTTTTTAAAATACATAAATTTTTTAAACCAGATCAGCGTCTCGGGAAAGCTGTTGTCTATCCAGCGGCACAGGGTGCAAGGTAGGAACAACCCTAGCAAGGGTGCCAATTCATCGTGGGGCACACACACTAGGAGCGATTTAGAGACTCCAATTAGCCTAACTCTCATGTTTTTGGACTATGAGAGGAACCCAAAGTTCACAGAGTAAACATATGTGAATACGGGGAGGATATGCAAATTCCACATAGAACCACAGACCATTCCACCTGGGATCGAACCCAGGACCTTCTTGCTGTGAGGCAACAGTACTATCCACCTTAGCTTAGGTAGTTTTTTCTCTGACTCAATTTATTTCTATTAAAGGTTGTTTGTCCAATTTTCAGTCTAAGATTAAACTAATTCACTGGGTGAATTCACTTTTCACCAGCACACATTTTTAAGATGGTTATGATTTCAGCATGTCCTGGAATTTGTGCTCGCACAGAAATTTACTCAACATCTCATAAATGAGGCTCCTGAGGTGGTCCTGCAACAGTCCTAGCTTAAATACTGAAATAACATGACAAATAATTTTCAGTGTCTATCCATTAAGTGTTGCTGCATGGCTGTGATAACTGTACTTCTCTAAGGTTGGTCTCCTCTTCATGAGGCTGTGCTGAGAAACAATTACACTATGGCAGAAATTTTATTACAAGCCGGAGCCCAGGTCAACTGCGTAGGACATGAAGGGATCACACCTTTACATGATGCAGTAGGACTTGAAAACATTAAGGTTCGAGTTTACAAATATCCCTTGACTTGTAACTTTATGCAGTCATTTTTTTAACACGGTTCTCCTTTAAATATAGATTGTACATCTGTTATTGGAAAATGGTGCTGATTCTTGCTGAAGAATGCAAATGGATACAGTGCCATAGACAACATCAGTGAAGAGAGGAATATAGAGATTCTACTTTAGAAAGTACGCCGATAAAGCTTCATCAGTATAAATAATTTACATTTTTTCAAATTATTATTGTTATTAAAGTTGCACTTAGTATGACTGTCTTGCATTAACCTAATTTTTGCTCACTGCATTTGACCCTAATGAAATTGTTTTTCAATTAAAATAGCACTAATTGGCTATACAGTAGACAATATAAACTTCCATGTAGCACTTTTTATTTAATATTTAATAAGTACTAATTTATATTATATAAATTATTAATAAATCTATTTATTTCATGTTTTAACCCCACTTTATGTAGGTCAGAGTTGCAAGGGGTTACATATCCCAAATTTACAGGGTACAGGAGTGCATGCACCCTAAACGGGGTGTCAGTCTATTTACTTACAACAACACAACCTGTCTGTGTTAGGACCCCCCCTCCTCCCAGCACTGTGGGGATTTCGCCAAGCTGACGCTATAGGCCAGTATTGGCTCAGCTATCGGTCGGGATCATCACAGGCAATGCAATCGCGCTTGTACCATCCAATAGCAGCGTGATTGTGCACACCTGTCAGCGGGACTATTTAAGAGCTCGCTTCGGCACTGACAGGTGTCTCTGCATTGCAGATCGCGCTTCGCGTCTCTTCGTTTTGCGCTGACCTTGTTTCCCTCTTTACTACGGTATTTTTGGTCGTGGTGACCATTGTTCTAGCCCGGTACGCTGAGCGGTTGACTGGTCTCGCCAAGGAGATCGGCCGTGTAGGGGTTGGATCACCGAGGTAAGGTAGGGACTAGACGCTCGGGTAGGTCTCAGATTTCCCCTGCGGGCGTTCTTTTCTTCCCGTTTTTTTTTCCGTTTCTTCCCGTTTTTTGTTTTTCTCCTCGCCCTCGGACGCTGAGCACCATTCTGTGCCTGTGCGTCCCGGCGAGTAGCGCTGCTTGCACTCTTCATGCACTTGCACTCTCCCTCTAGCACGAGTCTGAGCTTGTATGTGTGTGTGGGCTAGTGCATCTTCCCCTCACACATAGAAACTCGTTTTTGTTGGTTATTCTTTTGTGTTTGCTCCACAGTGGTCTGGGGGCGCGATCGGTTAATTCACTTATTAGCGACGCGTTTGCCCAGGGTTTGATTCCCAGCCACTGAGGTAGCTTTCTTTATTGTTTTATTTAGTTTTTCTTTTTTGTTCATTTAGTTCCTTCTATTTATTTATTTTTGGTTCATTAATTCCATCTGGAGCTAACTGCACTTGGGTCCTCAAACCTGTTATTCCTTTGTTTTCACGGTTTGCCAGCATTTTATTATGCTGGACCATAACAGTAGGATGCGACCAGCTAGAGGACCCAGCGTTAGCTCCAAGACCTTTGGAGGTCCCCAGTCGCCGTGGTCGGTGGGTTTCTTTTCCCGGGTCCCGGATATAGTGGTCCATCCCAACCTCCCTGAGCTGCCCAGCCCTCGCTGCCGTAGGTGTCTTGTTCCTTCTGGGTTTCAGGTAGTCCTTCAGGTGCCTACGACTTACCTGGACCTCCAGTCACTCACTCTTGCCCTGGAGCCACCCAGCATTTTTAACATCTTTCAAGGCATATTAAGGCATCAGTATGTGGCTGAGGCATGGCAGCTCATAACCCTTTTTGAGACGGGTCTTGATGAGGAAGTAGCCATTGAGCTGCTCTTTCTCCCATCCCTCCCCTTCCGTTGTTGATCTTTTCGACCTGGCCATATTTGCCGAAGCCCGCCTAAGGGGGCGGGCTAGGGAGAGAGTGGGAACATTCTCGGCCGGAACATTCCGTGCCTGAGCATGCCGTGCCCTTAAGCTCCGTACCTGAGCATGTAAGATCTGTACTTGAGCAGTTAGTCCCCCCGTAGCTCTGTATCTGAGCACGCCGTGCTTCTTAGCTCCCTACCTGAGCACGCTGCACCTGTAAGCTGTGAGCAGTTAGCGCCCCGTAGCTTTGTACCTGAGCATTTAGTGTTGCCTAGCTCCATACCTGAGCTTGCCGTGCCCATTTGCTCTGCACCTGAGCATGTTAGCTCCGTACCTGAGCAGTTAGGGTCCCGTAGCTCCGTACCTAAGCATGCCGTGCGCTTAAGCTCCATGCCTGAGCATGCCGTGCCCCCAAGCTCCGTACCTGAGCGTGGTAGCTTTGTACCTGAGCATTTGGCGCCGCCTAGCTCCGTACCTGAGCTCGCTGCACCCATTAGTCCCACAACTGAGCAGCTAGCGCTGCCAAACTCCGTACCTGAGCATATTAGCCACCGCCACTGCCGACCTCTGCGCTGGGGTCGTTTGCGCCAACCCCGATGCTATGGTTGTTTGCATCCCCGAGCCGTGATTGCTACTGCTTATCCCTGTGCCGCGGTCGCTTTTGTCGACCTTGATGCCAAGGTCATTGGCGTCTGTCCGCCCAGCCAGGTGATTCACGTGACCTTTCTCTTCCTCCCGTTTAGCCCTTGCTTCAGGGTTTGCCATTAATTCAATCTGGACCTAACTGCAGTTGCGTCCTCAAACCCGTTATTCTTTTGTTTTCACGGTTCGCCAGCGTTTTAATATGGCGGACCGTAACAGTCTGACTGAGAAATTTTTTTTTTTAAGAGACTTTAATGCAAAATATTAATTTTAGTATTTTTGTAAGAAACAGCATGTGCAAGCTGTTGTCATGTGCAATGCGATGAAGTGTGTTTTGTACTGGAATCTGCTGTAGTGTTTTTTGTGGCATACATATGCAATACTTGCAGAAAAGATGCACTCATACAAAATCCATCCATATGATCAGGGTGATGGGCACTGGGAAGAACCCGTAACATTATCCTACATGGCTCCCTGCTGACCCTTTTGCCTTTCCCTATGTAAACCCTTCTTCTTGTTCATTTCTTTGTCGGGTCATTTCCATGCTTGGTACAGGAAATGGGGGGACAGAGACAGGCATAAGTGAGGCATTATTTCAAAAAGACATGGTAAATACGGGACGCAGATGAGATGAGGTACTAACAGCTCTGGGTTCCAGAAGATGGCCATATAGAACACCACGTGGAGTGGACTTCAGTGTTCTGCAAGTGGTGCCTCGGACCAGCACTCCATCATACACTCTCCCATCTTCCTCATGCTGTTCCCTGAACGTTGGTCTGTTCAACTGTCGTTCACTCACCGATAAAGCTACTTTTCTCCAGGACTTCATTGGTCAACACCATCTTGATGCATGTTTTTTGATTGAGACTTGGCAAGTGCCTGGTGATTTTTTCCATCTGAATGCTGCTACCCCCCCTGGATTTAAATACTATTCTGTCCCCTGATGTTCAGGTCGTGGCGGGGGTCTAGCTGTTCTGTTTAACTCTGCCTTTAATTTGACTCTATGCAATGTTCATGAGGTCGCATCCTTTGAGCTTCTGACTTTGAAGGTTGTGGCCCATGTCCGATCTCCATTCCTGCTCATCTGTCGTCCTCCCAAGTGCTCCATCTCTGATTTGCTTTCAGAACTTGGTGAGGTACTCACTTGCGCTAGTTCCTCTTCCTCCTCCATAAATTATGCTTGCCGATCTCAACTTTCATCTCGACTCTGGAGCCTCCACGACATTAGACTTTCTATCCCTCCTAAACTGCTTTGATTTATCTCAACACGTTGACTTTCCAACTCACAAGCACGGTCAAATTCTTGATGTAATATGTTCCACCTCAGGAGTTGTCAGTAACGTGTCGGGTCATTGTACTGCACTATCTGATCACTTATTCATTTCATGCTGTGTCTCTCTTCCTGTTCCTAAGCCCCAGTCTAAGGTTCTACTCTCTTATCGTAATGTTTCGGCTGTCAGTCCATCTTCCTTTACTGCTCTGCTCGACTCATTTAATTTTTCATATATCAACTCTTCTCTAGATGAAGCGGTGTTATTCTACAACAGAACATTAACAGATATCTTTGACACACTTGCACCAATCAAAACTAGATCTGTGTCTCCCTCCCATATGTCACCATGGTTCTCTCCAGAGCTTCGTACCTTAAAGGTTATGGGACGGTGCTTGGAGCGGCGTTACAAGAAATCGGGGTTACATGTTCATTTTCTGGCATTTACTGAACATGTTTCTAATTATAAGGTGGCGCTAAATAAGGCACGCTCATCTTACTACTCTGAGGTATTTAAGAAAGCTGGTCAGAATCCGAAGCGGCTTTTTTCCCTAGCTAATAAGCTTCTTCTGTCCCCTCGTGATTCTACCTCTGCCTCACCCGACTTGTGTACTGCCTTTCTAAATTGTTTCAGTGACAAGGTTTCAAACATTTATCGGGATCTACAGGATGCCCCACCGTTTGAACCTCCTTTTTTCACATCTATATCTCCATCCGGTACTCTTACCTCCTTCTCTTCTGTCGATTCAGTTCTCATTTCCAAAATCATTACTAATTCTAGGCCCACTACCTCAACACTTGACCCAGTTTCCACCTCTCTCTTACAGTCCTGTGCATCTTGTGTTTCTGAGCCTATCTGTCATCTCGACAATATTTCACTCTCTACTGGATGTGTTCCTTCCTCGTGGAAGCTAGCTGCTGTTACTTCTCTTATTAAACAGCCCGACCTTGATAGTTCTGTTCTTGGTAACTTCCGTCCCATCTCAAATCTCCCTTTCATCTCTGAGGTTGTCGAAAGAGTCGTAGCCTCTCAGCTACTTGACTTTTTGTCCTCTAACCATGTTTTTGAAACTTTTCAATCTGGATTTCGTCCCCATCACAGTACTGAGATCGCTCTCTTATGTGTACTTAATGATCTTCTACTTAATGATGTTCTTCTTGCTGCCGATAAAGGTCAGGTCTCCATACTACTTCTGCTTGATCTTACTGCTGCTTTTGATACTGTAAACCACAACCTACTTCTGTCTAGACTTTCTAACATTGGACTTTCTCGCTCAGTACTAAGCACCATTTTCTTCGCATAGGAAGCCATGTATCTGACTCTGTTCCCATCCGTCAGGGTGTTCCACAGGGTTCAGTTCTTGGGCCGCTATTGTTCATAGTCTACATCACTCCCCTTGGTGACATTTTCCGCCATTATGGATTGAACTTTCACTGCTATGCCGATGACACTCAAGTCTATGCCAGTCTTAAGCCATCTGATTCCTTTCCCCCAGTCTGTCTCACTAGGTGTCTTAATGATCTACATTCCTGGCTTCGGGCAAACTATCTTCTTCTAAATACCCAGAAAACAGAACTAGTCCTTACTGGCACAAAATCATCTCTATGATCTCTTTCTAACCCTGTTCTCCTTATTGGTGATGTTTCGGTTCTTCCTTCTGTCTCTACTCGTAATCTTGGTGATCTGTCTCGAAGTCGGCCTTTTTTCATCTACGCAATATTGCACGTCTCCGTCCTCTGCTATCCCCTAATGCCGCTGAGGCACTTGTCCATGCATTTGTGGTCTCTCGGCTTGACTACTGTAACTCCCTCTTTCATGGCCTCCCATCTAAAACTCTCCGACCGTTACAGCTTATTCAAAACGCTGCTGCTAGGATTCTAACCTCCACAAGGAAAAGGGAACACATCACTCCTGTGCTTGAGAAACTTCACTGGTTGCCCCTACATCAACGCAACAAATATAAAATGCTATTGCTAACATTTAAATCATTGCATGGCTTAAGCCCTGCCTATCTGTCTGGTCTGCTTGATCCCTACACTCCCTCCCGCACCTTACGGTCATCTGATTCCTGTCTATTGGTCACCCGCAGGTTTAGGCTTTCCACAATGGGAGGCAGAGCTTTTAGTGTGGCTGCCTCCCTGCTCTGGAACTCGCTCCCTCTTTCTCTGTGCTCTATCACCTCTCTCTCTCTGTTTAAAACTCAATTAAAAACTCATCTTTTCTGTCAGCATTTTCATTCCTCATCTACTGCATCTGTGTAATTTCCATTAATGTAAAGTGACCTTGGGTTTTGTGAAAGGCGCTGTATAAATGTAATGTATTATTATTATTATTAATTATAATTATTATTATTATTAACAGTAACAAGACAACACTGTGATACACAGAGGTTAACTGACAAGGCTAAACTAACACAAATACAGGGATTCACAGGGAATGCTAGCATGATGCTAATACATTATAAACTGCTAACATGGAACTCTACAGCAGATACAAATAGCTTTTGCTAACAATTTACTTGGAATACACAAGACAGGGAATAGTACATAAAACAGGAAAAGGAGCAGACTAACTGTAACAAGAGCAACAGGCATGACAGGAACAACAAGAGCCAGGAACAGGAACCAACCAACAAGGAAAAGAAGACGAGACCCACCAAGGAAGTTTATACAGGGAAAGCACAGCAGGCTGTAATTGAGCAGTCTGTGGAAAGAGAAAAGGTCAGAAGGGAACCATTTAGGATGATGTACAGTGATGCTTGAAAGTTTGTGAACCCTTTTGAATTTTCTATACTTCTGCATAAATATGACCTAAAACATCATCAGATTTTCAGACAAGTCCTCAAAGTAGATAACTAGAACCCAGTTAAACAAATGAGAAAAAAATATTATACTTGGTCATTTATTTATTGAGGAAAATGATCCAATATTACATATTAGTGAGTGGCAAAAGTATGTGAACCTCTAGGATTAGCAGGTAATTTGAAGGTGAAATTAGAGTCAGGTGTTTTCAATCAATGAGATGACAATCAGGTGTGAGTGGGCACCCTGTTTTACTTAAAGAACAGGGATCGATCAAAGTCTGCTCTTCACAACACATGTTTGTGGAAGTGTATAAATGGCACGAACAAAGGAGATTTCTAAGGACCTCAGAAAAAGAGTTGTTGATGCTCATCAAGCTGAAAAAGGTTGCAAAACCATCTCTAAAGAGTTTGAACTCCACCAATCCACAGTCAGACAGATTGTGTACAAATGGAGGAAATTCAGGGGGCCAGGACGGCTTGCCAGCAGCTTGCAGGCTGCTCCCGATGTCTTTCATCCTGACACATATAGAATGCCAGGAATAGTGAATAGTGTAGTATTTCAGATACAGCCCATAACTGTGGGTATTTCACATGGTCGAACGTCTAAAATGAAATGTACAGTGCTAAAAAATGATTGCCGTTTCAAGATTATTGTGTTACCGCACAATTATTATTAATGCATTTTTTTAGAGCTCTAGTACTTAATATTAAATATACTGCCATCAGATATACTCTTTTAGTATTAACTATTGTTTTTCTACAGTTTGAGAGTCTAAACTCATAGACAAAAGCCATTTCTTCCATAATATTTTATCTTGCCTCCCCTTCACCATAACAGCTCCAATCCTGTCACATAAAGATTAGACCAGTTACTTTAAATAGTTATAATATTTGTTCTTGCCAAATTTACCCAGATCTTATACTAATTCAGATAGTTTGTGATGTTTACAGCATTTCACTTGCTGGTGCTACTAATAAGACCAGTTTTTAATTTGCCAAATTTGAGAAAATTGCTGAGATCCTTTAATGGGTGTTATGTTGCTGTAACAAATTGGATATCACCCGGTTACCACTCTGTGGTGTGCTTCTTCTGGCCTGTTTTACACACTCTCCCTGTTCATACTTTTCTTCACACCGCACACATGGCCAACGGCTGACATGGATTTCTGCTGAATCCTGCTACATGCTCTGGGAACATTAGCTAGTGAAATGTAACTATTAGGTGCTTTGACTAGCTTTTGTCTGCAAAGCACGTGCTGTTGTATTGATACAGGATTATATTGTTATGTTAGCTCCAAGTGTGTCTGGAATCATTGTTTCTGAAGAAAGACAAGAAGTGAAGCCAGGAATGAGCGTGAGTATTAAATGTCATACATACTAGAACAGAAAAAAATGGACTGAACGTGTATATATGTTGGCCTTTTGATTTTCTTTTAGAAAATGGATATATATATAATGGGAAGCCATCCATTATCTAGCATTTGTGAGTGCAGACAATGTCTTTATTACTTTGGTGCACAATAGGTTCTTGTGACTAGCCCACCCCCCGCCCCCTGCCCCGTGCTCCCCTTCAAGCACATGATTTGTTGTAGATAACAGGAAGCACCATGTTTCCTATTTTAGATGTTTCTGTTTCATGTTTCTGTTTTTGCTGTCAATGGATTACATTAAAATACAGTTTTGTTGCTGTACTTGCTTTTTAAAGCCTCTGCTAGGTTTAGTTTGTAGGTCGCAACAGCAAGCACTGTCGAGCTTTGCTGCGGATTGCTGTTCGGCCTCTGGTGCACTTCAACCTGTGCCAAGTGAATTCTGGGACAGTCCTGAATTTTACCATGCGCAAGATTTTACTAGGAAAACGCACATATGTGCTACCACATGAGAGTGTTACCTATGACTGCAATACAAGCCCTGTATTAAGAAATGCTACGTTTGGCATTAAGGGCGATACTGACCTCTTTCTGTTTTAATTCTAATGACACCAAGAGCACTGGACAGACTGCTGTTACAGACACTGAAAACAATCAGCTGACAAGTGAAACTGAAGCTTGTGTTGACCCAAACTCAGAGGATGATGAAAACATGCATGGCCATTCCACTTTCACTCCTAAAGGTACAGTATATGAATAAACAAGACCTTCTGTGTTCAGTTGAAAAGAACGAGTGCTGATAATGTTACCCTTTAAAAGATAACTTATGGTTGAATATCAAAATTAACCCTTTGGCAAACTATGGTGAATGAAGTAATACAATAATGAGAGCCTTAAACAGTGGATAAAACGAAACTATAGACTATAAACTCTCTATGGGGACTGTGGCCTAGCGGTTACGGTAATGGACTCTAGACCAGAAGGGTTTAAAGGGGTTCAAATCCCACCTCTGCCAAGTCGCCACTGTTGGTTCCTTGAGCAAGACCCTTAACCCACAATTGCTTGGATTGTAAGACTGTATATGTTGTAAGTCCCCCTGGATAGGGATGTCTGCTAAATGACATAAATGCCAATGTAAATTTATACTGTATATATGGTATATATTTTAACCAGTGAATTCCGACAGTGTAATCAAACTCAAAGCTATGTAAATGCCAATGTCTGTTGTATAGATCCATATAGGTTGGATGTAAGGGAGACTGGCTGATAATGTGCACCCCTGCTTTTTTATACTTTCTGCAAGCTCTCATAGCCAACCCACCTAATATTGTTAATCTTCTCCTATAATGCAGCTTGAAGTGAGATAATAAACATTCACTGATGCAGAATCTCTCCAGATCCTCTCTTGTGGATGCTCCTCTTTAGTTTAACCCACAGGTTTTCAAAGGTGTTTAGGTCAGGGGCCTGGGTGGCCATTCATAGTTTTTGGTTTTAAAGAATATTTTGTATTGTTGTCACGCTGGAAGATGGTTGGAACAGATGATAATGACAGTTTGGATTTTTGAATTGCATAAATGAATTTGAAGTCATTTGTCAGATTACTAAATCTGTATCTTCTAAATTTCCAGTGAAGTCATCAGTACAGGCCACGCCCCAACTAACAGTCTCACCAGAGAACTCTGATATCCATGGTGCTTTGATGATCCGAAAGCCAGAGTCTCCAGAATCACACACCTTATCCAGGGAAGTCAGTGATTCCGGCAGTGATGTGACTGTGGATTATATAGAGACTCAGTTGCCATCTCCTGAACACTGGGCTCTAAGTGCCACTCAGGATTTCTCTGAAGCCATAAACAGTATGTTACTGAGTGACTTTAATACCTCTGACTGATGTCTACATTTGTAGGAATAAGTGCTCTGGAAATATTTTTGTTTTATTTGAATGTCTGATGGTTAATGTTCTGTTTGTAAAAAAATGAAGAGAGAGCAACTTGACTCTGATCCTAGATGAATATAATGGCTACTCTCATCTCTAGCACATCTGTGTTCCTATTAATTAGAAAGACGTTATACCATAGTTGCATTTATGAAAAGCTATGTGCTTATTAGTTTGTCATTCTCATGAAATCCACTAAAATTATTAAGTGTAAATTTGTGCTTTGATATAAAGTTTTCCTGGAAAGCTTCCAAATTTGGGCAAATGATTAAAAGACTACATTTGTTTTGGTTTGAGGATTGTTTTTATTTAAACATGTGGATGGTTTTTAGGGGTAGTTGGTGAAACAGAAAAGGAAAATAGCAACACCGCTGATGAAGAACTTCAAGTTATACAGGTGAGTGGAGCTCAAGGTTCATAGAATATTTTAAGACCAGTAGAGCAGTGTAATGTGGCGTAACAGGGTTGAACATTTGCATTTTTATTGCAGAGCTTGGATTCTGCCTCTGAGGAAACTATATTGAGTGAAAACGATGTGTTATGCAGAGAGAGTTCTGATACAGCAGTAAAGACAGACTTGCTAATTGTCAGAGATGATCATCAAACTGATCTTATGGCTGAAAGCAGTCCCAGAGTCGCAAGAAAAAAGAAGAGAAGAGCAGCAAATGATGAAAATACCTTTATAGATTATTTGCTCAACTTTGACCTGAACAGTGTTTGTGTGGCAGACGCTTTAAGTGGCAACATGACCAGTGGAGGATCAAATAGCCCTGCCTATCCACAAAACAGAAATGTGCATAGCCATTCACTTTCAGATTTTTATTGTGACCATTTATACAGCTTACTTTCTGAAAGTAACTTGCACGAAGAATCCAGTGTTTATCCACCATATCTAAATGAAACTGGTGGGTCTCAGACAGAGGAGCAAACTTTGTCTCATGACCAATCTTTTGAATCAAGTGGATCACCGTCTCTACTTATCGGTATAAACTATGACCAGGGACCTACTTGCAGTCCTAAGCCCCAGGGAGGATTACAGATCTTAGAGCAGTTAAACACAGTTGGCGAGAAACAAGAAATTGCTCATTCAAGCAGTCAAATTCCGTTGAAGTCAGTCGAAACACAAAATATTAGCAAAGACCAACAGGATTCATCCAGGTTTGTTAATAATGCTGTCACAATGGGCAGAAAGAAGTCTAAGAGTGGTTTAGACACACAAAACAAACATCACTCAAATAGAGACAAGGTGACAATAGAAAATGTTTCTACCGACTTGTCCTGTGCAAACTTGCACTGTCAGACTAACACACTAGATGATCTTATCACAGTCAAACAAAGACAGGAAAATCAAGAGATGGCACAAAGTTTCAGTAATGCTTTTTCATGTGACAAGATGCAGGGTTCAACTGCTCCAGCTGGTTCCTTAGTGTGCACTGAGAAAGAGTCCTCAACGATCACCCCCAGCAGTACAAAACCACAAAACACCAATCCTGATGTGGATGTTTCTGGGCTGTCACCGGCATTACAGTGTGTGGACTATGAAAATGGTCCTGTTGAAGAACATCCCAAATGTTCTCCAGATTCAGATTGCACCATCGTTGAAGAACTGGAACAGTTGAGGCAGACTGACAGCAATAGACAGGACATGAACATTCAGATTCTCTTAAATCCAGCCCCAGTAACCAACTCTTGGGCTTGTGAAAGACAGCAGCATGACTCATATAAAACCACAGAAAAACACAGTAGGGGAAATTCAGCTGACAACTCTATCAACATGCCAACAGACCTGGCACAGAATTTCCTATGCATAGAGAGTACTCAGAAAGATGTGAAGCATGAAGAAGTTGCACACACTGGTAAATTCAGGCGGCGCAAAGTGAAACTCTGTAAACAAACCCATCATGCTGGTATGCTTCTAAAGGGTGAGTTCATAACCTAAACAGTACTGTTGACTGGATTTTAGTGTAATGACTTGTACTGCACAAATCAAATAGGCAAAACAGAGTCCCTAGAAAATGTTTGTAACCCCTTACGAATGACCTGGATTTGTCGCTTACACATAATAAGTTACAGTGGGGCAAAAAAGTATTTAGTCAGCCACTGATTGTGCAAGTTCTCCTACTTAGAAAGATGAGAGAGGTCTGTAATTTTCATCATAGGTACACTTCAACTATGAGAGACAAAATGAGAAAAAAAAAATCCAGAAAATCACATTGTGATTTTTAAATAATTTAATTGTAAATTATGGTGGAAAATAAGTATTTGGTCAATAACAAAAGTTCAACTCAATTCTCAATAAAAAATAACCTTTGTTGGCAATGACAGTCGTCAAACGTCTTCACCATGTTGGCACACACTGTATCTGGTATTTTGGCCCATTCCTCCATGCAGATCTTCTCTAGAGCAGTGATGTTTTGGGGCTGTCGCTGGGCAACACGGACTTTCAATTCCCTCCACAAATTTTCTATGGGGTTGAGGTCTGGAGACTGGCTAGGCCACTCCAGGACCTTGAAATGCTTTTTACGGAGCCACTCCTTCGTTGGCCGAGCGGTGTGTTTGGGATCATTGTCATGCTGGAAGACCCAGCCATGTTCCATCTTCAATGCTCTCACTGATGGAAGGAGGTTTTGGCTTAAAATCTCACGATCCATGGCCCCGTTCATTCTTCCCTTAAAACGGATCAGTCGTCCTGTCCCATTTGCAGAAAAACAGCCCCCACAAAGCATGATGTTTCCACCCCTATGCTTCACAATAGGTATGGTGCAAATCAGAATCCTTGCCTCCAAAAACACGACGAGTTGAGTTTTTATCAAGAAGTTCTTATTTTGGTTTATTCGACCACATGAATTCTCCCAAACCTCTTTCTGGATCATCATATTCTCTCTGGCACCACTTCGACGGGGCCTGGACATGTACCGGCTTAAGGCAGGGGGACATGCCTGGCACTGCAGGAATCTGAGTCCCTCTTGGCTGTAGTGCGTTTATGATGGTAGCCTTTGTTACTTTGGTCCAGCTCTCTGCGGTCATTTCATCAGGTCCCTCCGTGTGTTCTGGGATTTTTGCTCCACCGTTCTCATGATATTTTAGGATGCCAGGGAGATGAGATCTGCGTGGAGCCCCAGATCGAGGGAGATTATCAGTGGTTCTTGAGGTGGTTCTTCTCCACAGTTGATTTATTCACACCAACCTGCTTGCCTATTGTAGATTCACTCTTCCCAGCCTGGTGCAGGTCTACAATTTTCCTCCTGATGTCCTTCAACAGCTCTTTGATCTTGGCCATGGTTGAGTTTGGAGTCTGACTGTTTAAGGCTGTGGACAGGTGTCTTTTATACAGAAAACAAGGTCAAACAGGTGCCATTAATACAGGTAATGAGTGGAGGACAGAAGAGCTTCTTAAAGAAGAAGTTACAGGTCTGTGAGATCCAGAAATCTTGCTTGTTTGTGGGTGACCAAATACTTATTTCCCACCATGATTTACAATTAAATTCTTTAAAAATCCTACAATGTGATTTCCTGGATTTTTTTTCTAATTTTGTCTCTCATAGTTGAAGTGTACCTATGATGAAAATTACAGACCTCTGTCATCTTTTGAAGTAGGAGAACTTGCACAAACAGTGGCTGACTAAATATTTTTTTGCCCCACTCTATATGTTTAAGTCTTACTAACAAATATTCTATCTGAAGTTATAACACACAAAAATTGTGTTCATGTCTTTGCTACAACATGTTGATTTATCAGTCACAGCCCAGTGTACACCATAAGCCAGGTAGTTGCTCACGTCTTCCACCTTGCCAGGGGCTCCTAAGTCTGTCTGCTCTTCAGATTAGGAGCTGCATCTGTGATACATGGAGGATGCCAGGAGGAGCCTCCATTACAGAAAATAGCACTCACCAGATCTGTGTTACATGATACAGCAGTAAAGATAGAGTTGTTTCTTGTCAGAAATGATCATGAAACTGGTCTTATGGATGAAAGCAGTCCCAGAGTCACAAGAAAAAAGAAGAGAAGAGTGGCAAAGTATGAAAATACCTTTATAGATTATTTGCTCAACTTTGACCTGAACAGTGTTTGTGTGGCAGACGCTTTAAGTGGCAACATGACCAGTGGAGGATCAAATAGCCCTGCCTATCCACAAAACAGAAATGTGCATAGCCATTCACCTTCAGATTTTTATTGTGACCATTTATACAGCTTACTTTCTGAAAGTAACTTGCACGAAGAATCCAGTGTTTATCCACCATATCTAAATGAAACTGGTGGGTCTCAGACAAAGGACTTTGTCTCATGACAAATCTTTTGAATCGAGTGGATCACCGTCTCTGCTTATCAGTATAACTATGACCAGGGACCTACTTGCAGTCCTAAGCTCCAGGGAGGATTACAGATCTTAGAGCAGTTAAACACAGTTGGCGAGAAACAAGAAATTCAAGCAGCCAAATACCGTGGAAGTCAGTCGGAACACAAAATATTAGCAAAGACCAACAGGATTCATCCAGGTTTGTTAATAATGCTGTCACAATGGGCAGAAAGAAGTCTAAGAGTGGTTTAGACACACAAAACAAACATCACTCAAATAGAGACAAGTTGACAATAGAAAAAATGGTCCTGTTGAAGAACATCCCAAATGTTCTCCAGATTCAGATTGCACCATCATTGAAGAACTGGAAAAGTTGAGGCAGACTGACAGCAATAGACAGGACATGAACATGTAGATTTTCTTCAATCCAGCCCCAGTAACCAACTCTTGTTGGTGAAAGATAACAGCAAGACTCATATAAAACCACTGAAAAACACAGCAGGGGAATTCAGCTGACAACTCTATCAACATGCCAACAGACCTGGCACAGAACTCTCTATGTATAGAGAGTACCAGAAAGGCTGTGGAGCATGAAGAAGTCGCACCACACTGGTTAAATTTTGCCAGTGCAAAGATGAAAACTCTGGAACAAACCGTTACACTGGTATGCTTCCAAAACGGGTGTTGAGTTCATACCTAAACAGTTACGTTGTACTGGATTTTAGTGGCAATGACCTTTTACTGCACAAATTGCAATAGGCAAACAGAGTTCTAGAAAATGGTTGTAAACCCCTTACGAATGAAATGGATTTGTCAGTTACACATAAGTTATATGTGAAGTCTTACTAATACCTATTCTATTGAACTTATTAACACACAAAAATTATGTTATGTCTTGCTACAACCTGTTGTTTATCAAGTCCACAGTCCGGTGTACACCATAAGCCAGTTGGTGCCCTCACGTCTTTCCTCCTTGCCAGAGGCTCCTAAGTTTATGCTCTCAGGATTGGGACGCTGGGTCTGGTAAACACGTGGAGGATGCTAGGAGGAGCCTCCAGTAACAGAAATAGCCACTGACCAGATCGGTGTTACGTGGGACACCACAATTCGTGCCAGCAAAACTCTGATGCAACTCGAGCTTCACCCCATTGACCCCGAAAGCCAGAGAAGCTGATGGTTGAATGAAAGTTCTGCCTTGTAGACCAAAATTCTCAAGGTGCAGGCATCGTGTACCCCGAAGAGGCACCTGTAAATCACAGGGGCTGGTGGAAGGGAGGTTTCCCAATTTGCCCCTCGTTCTCAGACATGATCAACCGACGCCAATGGGCGGTTACCGCTGGTACTCGAACATTGGAGTAAATCCCTGGATCATCCAATCCTTCCTGATTGTTGTGCAATTTTGATCAACTGCCACAGAAAACATTACTGCTAAATGAGGTTTTACTATTTATTAAAAAGCAAGAGTTTGCACACTTTTACCTTATCATTGGATAATTAGTTTGTGTATGTAGTTTGTGTTATTTTGACAGAATGTTCTATTCTGTTTTGCCACTGTAATGTTGATGTTGCACATTCAGGGCCTTCTAAAATAGCTACAAAATCAGCTATAAAGATTAGTCCGAAAGCCCTCCAGAAGAGGAATTTTCGTGGAGAGACTCTCCTGCATCGAGCCTGCAAAACAGGAGATCTGACACGGGTCAAAAATCTCATAAAAGCTGGAATCAACATCAATACTGCAGACAATGCAGGTAGGTTAAACTTCTAGATCTAATACAGTGTAAAGCTGTGTGCATATGCTTGTGGTAATAAGTCATGTCTTGCCATAAGGTTGGACAGCCCTGCATGAGGCCAGCGCTAATGGTTATGTAGACGTGGTTCAGGAACTCTTGCATGCAGGTGCAGATGTAAATAGCAGGGGGCTTCAGGGACTCACTCCTCTCCATGATGCTGTTACGTCTGGTGAATATATGGTAAACCCTACCTAATTTTTATAGATTGTGTTGAAATTCTTTGGATTAAAGCTTGCGTCAGTGAGGTTCCTGAACCGTACCATTTCAAAATCAGGCTTCACTGACCAAGTATGCTCCCACATACAAGGAATCTGTTTTTGGTTACAGTAGCTGACAGTGCACCACACCAGACAACATTTCACAATAGTACAAAAACGCATTCCAACCACACACACACACACACACACCGATATTTTATGTTAAAGTGCTGTGTGCAACAGTTCAAAATGTAGTGGCATATTAAAATAAGGCAGATAAAAGTGAAGTACAACCCCAAATCAGAAAAGGTTGGGACTTAGGGAAAATGCATATAAAAAACACAGTGTGTCTTACATTTACTTTGACTTTTATTTCATTCCAGTCAGTATGAACCCAAGATATTTCATGTTTTGTCTGATTATCTTCATTTTATTGCTTAATATTCATCCATTCCTGCATTTCAGGCCACAGCACATTCCAGTATGATGGTTTGATGGGAATTTAGGCTTAGTAATGATGCAAAAAAAACCTAAATAATGATGTAATTTCAAATAGGTGATGTCAAAAGGTGATTGTAATCATGATTTGGTAAAAAAGCAGTATCCAAGAAAGGCCGTCTTTCAGGAGCAAATATGGGCAGAGGATCTCCAGTTTGTCGACAAATATGTGAGAGGATTTTTGAAATGTTTAATCAAGAACAGTCATTCATTAAAAGCTACTGTAACCATATAGGCAAAGAGTTACTTTGCAAACCTTTGGTTTTTCTCCCCAGCTTCACGGTTATGGAAGGTTTGCAGATCAACAGTCTGTCTTTTACTCAAACCCATCTAGATTAACAGTATTATTTTCTCTGTGTAAACATTTTCACTTCGCAAATGTGACTGCCCTGTTTGGTGCATAGGTCGTAAATGCTTTTCTTCAGTACGGCTCAAATCCTTTGATAAGGAATGGGCTTGGACAGAGTGCAGTGGGACCTTTGCAGAAACATGGAAACCCATAAAGGGAGTTGCTTCTTGCATTTTGAAGGACCTACCGTACCTGAACGGCCTGATTGAATCTCCCAAACTAAATTCCAAAACTTTGAACGGTTTTAAAGAAATACTGCCAAGGTAAATGTCAGAGATGCAATAAGCAATAGTGAAAAAGCCTGAGGAAAACTGTTATGTGTGGGTGGTGGGTTTTTTTGTTTGTTTTTTACATTTAAGCTGTTTCTCCAGACAATCAGAAAACAGTAGAGGCCCACACCAGCTCCACCAGGGGGAGGACGAGAGAGTGTGTTCAGGAACCAGTCCTGGTTCGTAGTATGTGGCCCAGTGGGTGAGGCCACCCCTGGTTTGGCAGAAATAAGGAACACCAGGCAGATTGGAATGGGACTTGGCCCGAGGCGTATAACCAAGGCCTACACCCTGAAAGTTGGACAAAGCCAGTGAGAGGCCCTCACCAGGCCCCAGTACAAAAGCCCAGTGGTGATGAGACTTCTCATTTCATGTCAAAAGTCAAAAGAAACTCGAAAACCCTTCTCACAGAGTTTCGTTAATTATCTCAGGATCTGTCATTTACATTTACAGTGTTTAGCAGACGCTCTTATCCAGGAGCGGACTTACAATGGTACAGTCTTACATCAGGCAATTATGGGTTTTTAAAGGCCTTGCTCAAGGACCAAAACAGTGGCAGCTTGGCAGAGGTGGGATTTAAACATAGTCCAGTACCTTACCCACTAGGCTACCACAGTCCCTGTGGGTCCTGGTTAAAAGAGTCATGTCCCCTGTGTATGGGAACAAGGTTCCAAGGCCTCAGTGATGCTTGCAAAGCGAGTAGACCTGTTGCTGTCTACGTGTGGTTCCCCTACAAGCAGGTTGGTGTCTTGACCTGAGTTCGTCAAAAAATGTACTGTGAATTTTCATAGTAAAACTGTGAATTGCTTGACAGTTTTAATGTGAATTTTCACAGTTTGACCATGAAGTTCACAGTTCTACTATTGGATTTTTGATGGTAATTTGGCCACTTCATGGTTCTACTGTCAAATATCACAGTACAACTGTAAACTTGGTTGACTATGAACTGACCATGAATTATTTCACAGTTCTACTATGAATTTTGATGGTAATTTGGCCACTTCATGGTTCTACTGTCAAATACATTTTTTCCTGGGAAAGCACTAGTTTCAGAATGATGTTTAGGCATTTGAATCAATGTCCACTTGAATGAGAACTCTGAGTTCCCCGCAAAGCATTAATTTCCCAGAGCATTACACTTCCTCCATCGGCTTGTCGGCTTGTCAGTGCACCTTGGTACAATGGCACTTGTCTGAGTAGATGACCATCTTCCATTGCTCCAAGGTCCATTTTGATGGTGGACAGGGGTTAGCATGATGAGCATTCTGACAACTGTGACTAGACAGGCCCTGTAGTCAGCAGTCCAGGGGTGCCTCCGAATTATAACAATATTTAACGATGCCTGATATAACAATGCATATATTTACAATGTAAACACTAAATTTTTAGCCTGAATCTGATAAATCCCAAAGCATGGAGTCGGTGCATGAAGAGGTGCAGCCTGGGCAGTCAGAGAGAGCTCAGGAAGGTAATGCAACCATTTTCTAGTGAAAACGTGCACATTTTTAGATGTTTTGTTACTGCTGACAGAGGCTTACTCATGTAGATCTTTCAAATGAGAACTCAAATCATATATTGTTATTAAACAGTAGCTTTCATTTCCAATGCTAGAAAGAAACTGGTGAGTAATAAATGACCACTGGTCGTAATTCTAATAAATAGGTCCAATTGATTGATTGATTCATCCATTCATTCAAATGTCATATCAATTATTGCAATTCAGGGTTGTGGGGGGCCAGGGTCCAAGTTGGGATAGGCACCTGTCTCTATTTTTTTTTAAATTTAAAAATTAAGTTCTTTTTTTCTCAGATGCATGTGCCTTCTTCAAGAGTGAGGAGCAGAGGGACACTGCTGGAGTCAGTGCTGGTCCTTTCCATGTCAATAACCCTAGACCCTGTAGTTCAGTATGTAACATCCAATAATCTCAGCTATAACATCATACATGCTTCACATTTAATCATTCATCTCTTTAAATCATTTCTAGCTTGAGTCGTGTCAAGGCCAAATGACGTCAACGCAAGAGGACATGGTACTAAAGCAGCCAGAAATACCAACCTGGAATCTAAATGCTCAGGAAGATACAGGTACTTTTTCACTTGAAATGATCTGTGCAAACGTCAGCATACATGAACTGTAATATTGCTACTGATCCAGTATGCATTCCTCATCGATTAAAATTGTGTTGCCCATTGATATTAAACTGAAACTTCTAGTTGCACTGCACATGCGGAACTATAAAGGATAATATAAAACGGCTCTGAACAACAGATATTTTCCAGGGGCATTAAGAAATGAAACTCTTCTGAGCATCAGCTCCATCCGTCTGATCAGCGATGAAGAGTTGCTCCCGTGCTACATGATGGACAGATACTGGGATTTGTTCATTCAGAAAGATGACTGGGTCTTTTGAAGCATTGTTGGACTATAGTTGATCTGATAACAAACTAGATCTTATTGGTTCATATTATCTGCAGGGGACCCCAACACTGTGAGAGCACTTTTCAGGAATTTATTACAGTGTTTTCCATTACAAATCATATAATCAGCATACCAACTGGAGTGAGAAGTTGAATTAATGCTCAGTGATTACCCATGACCCAAAACCCATGACATTTAGATTCACTCAAATTGTTATGCTGAATATATGATTTGTAATGGAGACGATTATATTAACTTAGGGACAAATGTAAAACAGAAGCATTTTATTAGTGGTTTCAGTTTCTTGGCCCCGCGGTATGGTTGATTAAATGTTAAGGGATTTTTGTTAAGAACTTATTCAGAGAACCTGGTTTGATTAATAAACTGGACTAGTGCAAGGAAAAATGGATGGAAATTGAGACGTCTTTACTAATGTAGAAAATTAGTTTTGTTAAAATTGCCTACATGGGAAATGTTTATTGAACAGTTTTTCTTAGCTGGGTTTGCATTTACTGTTTTATTTTTGAAGAAGAAGAAAATTAGGTTATTTTGATTGTAACAGCAGAAACTGCATTCTCAAAAACATCTGGTGACTTTTAAATGTAAATTGAAGATTTTGGGTGAAATGTTGTGGAACTTTTAATGAAATGTATAAAAAAAAGATGATTTATGTACGTTGTTTATTACTCTGGCTTTATCTATACAGAAAATATGTTTTTATAAATATAAAACAATTAGACATTCATTTTTTCTACTGTTATGATATTGAAACTGGAATTGTTTCAAATGTGAATTAAATGAAAACAACAGGACAGGCAGGGAAATGTTACAGGTTTTATTTACATTACATTTACCAGACGCCCTTATCCAAGCAATTGTGGGTTAAGGGTCTTGCTCAAGGACCCAACAGTAGCAGCTTGGCATATGTGGGATTTGAATCCTGGACCTTCTGGTCCAGAGACCAGTACCTTAACCGCTAGGCCACCACAGTTTTACCACCAATTAACTTAATGCATGTCTTTGGAATGTGGGAGGAAACATGCACACCCAACACAGGCGCAGCCCAAGGTCAGAATCGAACCGGGGATCTCTGGAGCTGTAAGGTGATCGCACAGATGTGCCATCAGAGTATAGATGTAACTTTATTCATAAAGCAATTGAATGTTTAAGAAATTGCTTGTGTGAATGTGACATTTTAGTATCAATATACACGACTGATAACATAAATGAAGTTATCTTATCAATAGGGATGTTTGTAGCTTAAAATGAGTCTTTTAACAGTTTAAAATCGAGTTTCTGAATATGTTATTCCAAATTATAACAGCAGGGGGAGTAGTCACAGTTCTTAAGATTCCCTTTCCATTCAAAGGCAGCAGTAACATTTTCTAAGACCCCAAATATTTGAACATTATGGATTTTACAATGGATTATTCAACCTTCTGTGAGCAGTCAGCATGGTCATGATCTTCCTTTTTCACAACTAGATTTTCAGGCTGCATACGCGGCTTTAAAACAAATTAAACACCTGTTTGCGATCTCATAGCGTTGAAGTTTCAAAAAATATTGGTTTCACTTTCATGTTTGACAAAGAAAACTACCTTGAGGTTCAGAAGCTTCTGTTCATGCTCTAACAGCTCGCAGTTCTGCTACGGTTCATGCCCTACAGACTGGCAAGGTCACTTTCAGTTAAGCAGCGTTTAGTAGGCTTGTGAATATGAAGAAGTTGCGGTTCCTTAAAATGCAAATGGTAGGCATTATCACAGCCTTTGCAGGGAGAAAACTGATCTGTGAGATATTTCTGCACATTTTAATAGATGCATCAAACAAAAATTATTAAATTTGTCATATTCAAGAGGTACCAGATAACGCGAATTTCCTTTTGTGAGGAATGGAGTTCATGGGTTATTATTACAGCGTGCAGAAATGTGTAATATGTGCATACATTATGTTAAGTTGTGTAACATAAACTGTAATTTGACCAGGGTTGCATTGTCTTGTTGTATTGTCTATTTTTTCAGTTTCTGTTCCTTTTTTTCCGTTTCGATTTAGGATATTGGAACCTGCAAGCAGGAAAGAGTCGGTTATTTGGTTTCAGGGGTGGGTGCAGTTAGGGGATTAGCGACGCAGGGATAAGCGTTAACTGAACTGGATGCTGGATGCCAGTCCATTGCAGGACTGTCAAGAGTCACTATTTCGTGCCCACTGATCCCCACCTGGCCTCTCTCCTTCCGACATGGCCAGTCGTGAATGTGCAATGCTTGATGTGGACGAAGTGCACCACCAGGACTCTCAGCTGGTTCACCGCAGTGATGGGCTGTTAGATAGCTGTGTCTCCCCAACACCCTGTTTCAGATTTACAATATGTTAATTCATCAAATAAAGTTTCTGCAGTTTTTTTAGCTTTGCGTTTGTACTAAGGAAATGTATGTAACCACCATAGACTGAATAAAAACTAACAATAGCGTTTTGTGTTGAACGAATATCTTTCCAAACGGCAGTAAAAGCTACAATCTTCTCTTTCATCCATAGCTATTTTTGCTGTCTGTACATATGTCGTGGTCTGTCAGCCAGAACATTAAAACCACTGAGAGGTGAAGTGAATAAATAACATGACATGATTGTTTGGGACAGAAACAAGGTACCATCAATACAAGTCAGTCACATTCACACCAGGCCAGTTTGAAGCGACCAAGTAAACTCATGTCTTTGGGATGTTGGAGGAAACTGGAGAAAACTCAACCAGACACTTGGAGGACATGCAAACTCCACACAGGTAAGGAGACCAAGGGTGGGATCAAACCAGGCGTCTCTGGAACTGTGAGATGACTGTCCATGCGCCACCGTGCCACCCAGGAAAGGTTTGAGGGACATGACAAAGAGTTCAAGATGTTGGCTTGGCCTTGAAATTCTCCGGATCTCAACCCAGTCGAGCATCTACGGGATGTGGCCAGTCTGATCCACGGAGGCTTCACCTTGAAACTTACAAGACTTAAATGATCTACTTCTATTGACTTGGTCCCAGATACCCCAGGACACCTTCAGAGGTCTTGGTGAGAGCTTTAGCAGGTCCAGCAGTTATGTGGATGTTATGGCTGAGTATGTATATTTGTTAGCTGCTTTAATTCTCACCATCATGTATAATAAGCATACTCAAAACTTCCAAAGTCTTCCTTAATTTGTAGGAGCGAGTCCCTCTGTGAGGGCAGTCCATTCAGCTCATGCGCGACTAGCCACGCCCACTCCATCCGCTTCAAGTTCGAGAGGCGAATAACGACTCTGGACTTACACTCAGGAGTTATGTGGGGGAAGACCGGACTAAAGTTCTCACGCAGTCTAGTCCAACCTTATTATTAGTAGTCTTGAGTCGGGAACAGTCTAGACGCGCAAGACCAGTTGTGCTCGTTTTTTGAGTTAATTAATTTTTTAACATGTTAAGGCTGTGAAGGTTATGGATGGCGCCGCATCTACCCGTTTGGTTTGGTTCATTTTGGTGAGTTTCTCCTTGATGTATATCATATTTTAAAGCACGTGGTTGCGATCATGTATAAGTCGTTTTGATGGTCTATTTTAGGTTGCCTGACTGACAGACCGTGGACTGTTCTCCCTGTTAAAAGCCTGTATTGATGGGACGCTACAGGAAAAAGTGACACAGCTAGAGTGCAAGGTGAGTTACATTTATAACTTGGAACAGCATTGGTGAACCGAAGCACAGAGGTCAAATACTTGAGTAAAAGTACAGATACTGCTAAAGAACTGACAGTAAACGTCCTGTGTTTAAGTTTGTTCCTAGGTAAAAGCTCATAAGTACTTGGTTTTAAATGTACTTCAGTATTAAGACATATCGCAGACTTTCATAACCCTGCATAAAAAAAAAAGTTTGAAAATTTTGGGTCCAGTCATCCACAATATGTGGTCGTTACACCATTGCAAAAACAGCAAACCTAATAGTGACCTAAGACGTTTGCACAGTCCTGTATGTGAGAATCTGTTAAGGTTTACAAGAATATATTCTGAGCTTTAAGAACTGTATAAAAGCAGAAGACATACTTCAATGAATAACCAAACTCAATAAAACCAAATATTATTTAGAAATATTCACTCATTGTAGTCGTCATTACAAACCTATGGACAGTTATGACACCAAATAATTTATGTTTATATAATTTATCAACTGTAACAGTATCAATTAAAATATATGATCGTTCGGGTAATGGTAGGCAGTGGAAAAAACACTGGGAGGCATATGAAATGGGGAATGCAATCCTTGAAAACTTAAAAAATTATTTTTTTGTGTTTGTAATGGTTACATCAATGGCTATTCACGATAGGAGCAAGGTTACTTTGATAGTAGTCAGACTCGTTCACAATGGACCAATTTAGAGCGACCAGTTAACCTGACACATGTCTTTGGAATCACGGAGGAAATCGGGGTGGACAGGGGAGGGACATGCAAACTCCACACAGGGAGTCACGTGGTGGGAGTGCTGAGCGCTGGGAAATGTTTTAAACGTGTTGAACATCGGCTGTGCTATGATATATACAGTATATACTTAGCTCCTCAATTTTCGATATATTCAGCTTACGATGGACTTGTCAGAACGTATCCCCGTTGTAAATCGGTGAGTACCTGTAGTTAGCTAAAACAAATATCGTGTAAAATGAATGTCTTGATGCATGCTCAATAATCCAGGTAAGAAAATCTCAGAAGTTCATCTGGACATAAGGTTTTGTTGGTGAAACATTTCGTCACTCATCTAAGTGACTTCTTCAGTCTCTTAGATGAGTCTCTTCCTCAGAGACTGAAGAAGTCACTTAGATGAGTGACGAAACGTTTCTCCGACGAAACCGTATGTCCAGATGAACAGATTCAACTTCTGGGACATGTAAAATTAACTATCAAATAAATGCACTGTCAAACCGGCTGTGAATGAGTCACCTTGAGCCATAACCAGATGCACAAGCTTCACTGGCAGAGAACGGAGTGTGGGCAGGTGTGTCTTTCTCAGGAACAAAATGCCTCAGCATTTATTGGACAAACCTCTTTTTAATTGTCTCGTCTTGGTGCACGGCTTGTCTTATGGTGATTGGTCGACCTCTCAATGGGACGGGACTTTGTTTACAGCTCCCAGTCAGTCAATCTGTGAAACATGGTGGTGGTAGTATCATGGTTTGTTTTGCTTCTGGCCCAGGACGGCTTGCCATGATTTCTGGAATATAATGAATTTTGTATTTCACCAGCAAAGTCTAAAGGAAAACGTTAGTAGGTCTGTGCGTGAACTGAATATCAAGAGAAAGTGGGTCATGCAGCAGGACAACTCGTACAGTCAAAAATTGGTTAAAGAAGAGTAAAGTTTTGGAATGGCCGACTAGGTTCTGACCTTCATCCCCTAGAAATGTTGCGGAAGCAGTTCATGTGAGTGACCTCACCAACATCCCAGAGGTAAAGTCGTTTGTGAGAGGAAATGACTTAATTTCCTCCAAGCTGAAGTGCATTACTGATGAGCAGTTACCAGAAATATTTAGTTGCAGTTTTGGCTGCACAAGGGGGTTACATATTTTTGCCACCCACAGATATGTAATTTTAGGTCATTTTCCTCAGTTGGGTTAACAGGGTAACTGGGTTCTTGTATGGTTGTAGGTCATATTAACATGAAAAATGCTAAAGTGGCTATATCTACTTACATTGTGGGTGCCATAGGAAAGTAAAAGTGGAAAGGCTCAGTGCCAGTATCAGTTGTGGCCACACATACAAAGCCAGTTAGCCTAAACATTAACTGTACAGCCATAGTACAACCAACAAACCCATTAACTTTAGACTTCTTTCCATTATATTTGCGTAATAAAAACATGCTTCGTGGCATAAGTTGAATGGTTGGTTTCGTTTCATTGTTATTGGTTTCACTTACAGGAGTGTTGCTAGAGAGCGTCTTTAGTACATGTTTAGTACATGTTATTGCATTTTACATTACAGCAGATATTTATCCAGAGCACTTTTGGGCCTAACCACTGAACATAGAGATCTGTCAGCTGTCCGTGTTTCTGTGTTAGCTGTTTCAAACACCCAGTATAAATTCGAAAACTTAAACTGTACATTTTTAGACCACATCTTCTAGTACTTGACTCCCAATCCTCACATCTGCTTAAAGCAGGTCAACATAGATATCTTTATTCAGTATGGGTCTCTATGGATGACCTGTTTAAACACTAAGACCAAGTTATTGTAGCACTTAAAGCAGTGTTTCTAGGGAACATCTAGTATCTGTTCCTGCATATTATATTTACATCATTTACTCTCTTATCTAGTGGAAGTGGTTAATGCCTCAATAGTGCTTCCCATTTTCACACCCAGGTAAAATCAGACGTAATGTTTAACTTAGATCTTATTAAGTATTTGTTACTGTTTTTGCTGTTTGAAACTCCAAGCCTATGAAAGTTAGCAAACATAGTCGGACGTAAAGGTACATTTATGGAGCACATTGCTTAAGCACCTGGTATTGCTTTTACAGTGCTCATCTAGACCAATAAGCTGCACAGTTGAAGGTTGGTGATCTATCCTTAGGGCCCAGCAGTGGTAACTTGGCAGATCTGGGTTTTGAACTCACAATCGTCCAATTAGGAGTCCAGAGCCTTAATCACTGAACATCCCCTAAACCAGTGTTGTGTTACTATTGAGCTTATCTACAATTGAGGTAAGCAGTTGAAGGTTAAGGGTTAAGCCCAACAGTGGCAGCTTGGCAGAGCTGGGATTTGAACTCACAACCGTCCAATTAGTAATCCAGAGCATTAACCACTGAGATTTCTCTAAATTAGTAGGCATTGCAAGGGTTCTGAACTAAGAATTTCACGATTCATGTAATTGAAAGCCACTTTCACACTGAACAGTTCTAGAGACTAATTTGAGAGGTACCGTCCCTGGTGGAACTCCCCTAGGAAGTACATTCATTCCAGGCCCTTTTCTTTATTTAATTCACACTGCAAGTAGGACTGATGTGTAACACTAAAGTGATGTAATCCATGCGATGACAACTCAAAATCTCATTGTACCTCCGTTTGTCGCATATAGGCTCAGTACATCTTCACTGTGGGTCCAGTTGTCTGTGTTTTTTTTCCATTTCAAACACGAAGATCTATTGTTTTATGGCTGTCAGTGTACAGTAAAGCAATAAGGCACGACAGGGTGTGCATTATTGTGAATATATCACAGGAAAGAGGTGTAACGCCTCTTTCCTGTGATATATTCACAATAATGCACACCCTGTCGTGCCTTATTGCTTTTATACCACAGTTCCGTTATCGTTTATCATTTATTGTTAGATTTTAAGATAAAAAGGACAGAAAAAACGATTTTAAAAAACGTTTATCACCCTTCCGCGAGGTAAAATAGTTCCATTCTATCGTTACCTCGCGGCATTAAAGTCTAGGAACAGAATTACCCATAATTGTTTATTATGCAGACAATAAACACAAATATAAGTTTTAATTTATTGGTAAGTTTTAATTTATTAAAGAGAAAGTTTATTTACATTCAATAAAATGGGTCGGGTTTACAAGGCAAGCTGTTACTAAGATCCACTATTCTACCGGCTGAAGCAAATCGGAGTGAGATCCCGGTGTTCTAACCAAAGTTAGGATCCCGTTTGATTAGTGATTATAAATTTGTATGATGAAGCTCTTAATGTTAATCTTATCAGTCAGAAATGTAACAGCAGAGTTACAGAGCATCAGCAGCTTCTCTGGGTTAGAGCTGGACTTACAGATAACAAACCTGTCAGATCAATGAACGCCCGGTTAGCAGTGCATGGTGTATTAATGAAAGATGCAGAGTTTAAGTCCAGCAAACGACGTATTTATGAGGGATGAAGCTGATTCAGGTCATTTTTGTTGATGGGACCAAAACTGATCTTCAGTCTCATTGCTCTTCAGTCGATCTGGGAATCCATTAAGAGCGCGGGAGACGATTGATTGGGACTGACTGCGTTTCGCTTTTCCAGCGCTTCCAAATCCTAAAGGTGATAAACCTTTGGCTCAGGTGGTCATTAATAGCTTCATCTTCCAAATTCATATCGTTTTCAAAACCAATAGATTTTATTAAAGTGATAACTTTCATTTTACTCAGTATAACTTGACTGCTTTTTCTGGCCGGCGTCGGTGCCAGGTTACGTGTGTGCCGCGGATTAATACTTATAGAGGGCCGGTCACAGTGCCGTTATGGTCAATAATGTCACGGCGGAAAACGTCTCTCAGATTGCGGGTTGGACCTAACTGTGGTATAAGTATATTTAATCATGGTGGTTGAGCTCAACACAGGCACTTACATCTGGTCCAATCACTATAACCTTGTGTCTGGACCACTTATGGCAAACTTACATCAGTAAGTGTTGCTATACACTTAGAAAAGTACCTAATTTGAGGTAGGAGCTAAAAAAATTTTCTATACATGCCGTTTTGGGAACTACAATAGTACCCAGTTCCTGTGGTACGAACACATGACAAAGGGGGCAATTTCTCCAACAGTTTAAAAACTGTGAAAAAGTTATTTCGGTGCAAAAGCAATGTAATGTACAGGCATACCATCCATGCTTAGACCTATATCCTGTGTTCCCCAGTTACAAAGGCCGGAACTAACGCAACACTGACCATGAAATGTCTGGTTAAAATGTGAAAAAAAAAAATTCTGAACCAACAGTTAACTTATTAGTATTATTAATTAATGTACTTTTTTATTTTTAAGCATTTTAACAGCAGTTAGACAAAGGAAGAATTGTCATAAAATGTGTTTTTGAGAGTATTGTTTGACCTGATTGCAATGCTTATAGTAATTTCTTTTGTTTCCTCACAGAATGAAAAGATGTGCTTTACGTAACCTAAGACACAAGTTCTACCTGTTCTTTGTGTCATTGTTCATCGCGGGTGCTCTGAAGCTTGTTTACGTAAAGGTTTTGTTGAAAAAACCGTTCTACATCGAGGTTCATGGAATTACACCAAACTCATCCAAAGATCAGTTGACCAAAGATAACATTGACTGCACAGCCATTTATGAGTTGGACCCAATAGAAATTGGCAAGTCTTTGGAGATAAGACGCAGGGACAGTGTGGAATTGAGCGATGACGCTGTCGTGTCCATTACCTCGGATTGTCCGAAGTACAAAGCTGCGAGAGGCTTTGATGGCATCTCTGTGACTAAAGAGGAGCTTGACTTTCCACTGGCCTACTCTTTAGTAGTCCATAAGGACATGCACTTGGTGGAAAGAATCATTCGAGCCATATATGCACCACATAACATATACTGCATTCATTATGATCAGAAGTCCTCCAAACCTTTCATCACAGCTTTGAAAAACCTGGCCAAGTGCTTCCCAAACATATTCATCGCCTCCAAGCTGGAACTGGTGCATTACGCGACAATCACCAGACTCAACGCTGATCTCAACTGCTTGTCAGATCTGATGAAGTCAGAGTTCAAGTGGAAATATGCCATCAACCTGTGCGGCCAAGACTTCCCACTTAAGTCCAACTACGAGCTGGTGAATGAACTGAAGAAGCTGAATGGCTCGAACATGCTGGAGACCAGCCGACCGAGTAAGCTGAAGAAACAGCGCTTCAGCTTTGAGCATGAACTGAAGGACGTCGCGTTTGAGTACCAGAAATTACCCATCAAAACTGCTCATACTAAAAGCCCCCCACCGCACGGCATTGAGATGTTTGTTGGAAGTGCCTATTTTGTCCTTTCACGTGATTTTGTTCACTACATTCAAACCAGCCAGCTGGCCAAGGATTTCCTGGAGTGGTCAGCCGACACATACTCTCCTGATGAGCACTACTGGGCCACCCTGGCACGAGTTCCTGGTGTGCCAGGAGAGGTCCCTCGATCTGCACCAGACGTGACAGACTTGAAGAGTAAAACAAGGCTGGTGAAGTGGAACTACCTGGAAGGGCCTCTGTATCCCCCTTGCACTGGAAAACATATGCGTAGTGTTTGCATTTATGGTGCTGCAGAACTCCGGTGGCTCTTGAACTATGGCCACTGGTTTGCAAACAAGTTCGATCCCAAAGTTGACCCAGTTCTCATTAAATGTCTGGAGGAGAAACTTGAGGAAAAAAGAAAACAACACTCGGTGAATACTTAAAAAGAGCCAGGACAACATGTTTGCTGGACAAAGGGTTGAGTATCTTTGATGCTGTATTTATCTACTGGCTTACTACTATCGTTAGGCAAAATGTTAAAGGTACTGCCAGGGGTGTGCGATATTTACCAAAAATGATATTGCTTTAACATTTTGATTAATGATAGTAGTAAGCCAGTAGATAAGTACAGCATCAAAGATACTCAACCCTTTGTCCAGAAAACATATTTTCTTGGATTTTGTTGATAATTAGACGATACTCACTGTTGCTTACTAATGACATCAGTGGATATAACATATTTAGAATTGTTCTTTTTTTGCAGAATGATTCCACTGAAGTTTTCTGAATGTGTTTTTGTGCTGGTACCTTGGCTGCTTTAAGCCTGTCATGGACATCCCCAAGGTTTGTCGGGGATAATCAACTTGATAATCCACACAGTGATGGTGAAGGCTTTTACAGATGGTGAAATAAGTTCGTTATCATGCTAGGGGTGGGCAATATGGCAATATTTTATTGTGTCGTGATACATTTTGTTATGGTGATAGACAGTAGACAGCTTTTCTGAGCTTATTGAGGCTTATCGATGACCAGCTGCATGTTTCATTATGAAGCGTGCAATTAGTCCTGTTTAATTGGATGATGTGCAGCACATTTTAAATAGAAATGACTTTACTAAGTATGGGATAATATTTGAATATTTTTAAAATATATTTGAATATACAGTGGGGTAAAAAAGTATTTAGTCAGCCACTGATTGTGCAAGTTCTCCTACTTAGAAAGACAAGAGAGGTCTGTTATTTTCATCATAGCTACACTTCAACTATGAGAGACATATTTCTAAGTAGGAGAACTTGCACAATCAGTGGCTGACTAAACACTTTTTTGCATTTTGTCTGCAGACACATGTATCGTGATAAATATTGTGTATCATGAAAATGTCGTCCAACCCTATATTAGGCTGTCTTTAACAGCAACCAGCAACATGACGCAGTGAAGACACGAACTCTTAAGGCATGTTTTTGACTGTTGTTTGCAAAGTGAGTGACATACTCGATAATGCAAGCTCGCAACATGGTTAAAACAACATTGAAGATATTCTCATAGCCGGTCATTATTGCACACCCCTAGGTTCTACTTTGATTTTTGTTTAAAATGTCTTTTCTAAGTCAAAACAGGTTCCAGTAGTGTGAGAATACAATCTATGCACTTTCAGTATCGGCTATTCCACAGCTGATGTTAATTTACCATTTAAAGTGCCTTTCTTATTCCTTATAGAGTAAATTATGTATTTATTGTTGCCTTAGTAAAGAATTATGAACTTCCTCAAGTAACACAATATTAATGCCCAATGTTCTACCTCAATTATGTTAATGCTTTAAACATGCCAAACCGTTCCTGTCTGCAGGGTTAATCTTGTCTCATAAAGAGTGTAATCTATGTGGACTTATGCAAAGTGTGTTCTACCCCTGGATAGATAACTGGTTTTGCTGGTAGAACTTAATGTAGTGTCCACATGGTAGAACTTTAATATGACACAGTTCTGCAAATACACTGTTTCAACTATAAAACCTACTGGAGAAACTTAGTCAGAAAATTTGGCAAGAATGAATGTCTGGCAACCTTTCCAGTTGATCCACCAGTGATTTTTTGATGGACTTATTCCTGGTTCAGAGGTTTGTTCACTGCAGAGATTTACAAAAGCAAGAAAACTCTTTATGTATCTATTATCGCAAACACAATATATTAAGATGTTGAAGATTTGAGACAATAAACTTGAACGATTGCTGCGTTTACATGCCAAATTCCCTCAGAGAACAGCTGGACTTCTGATATGTCTTTATAAAATAACAATGATGTCAAAGATAAATGAACAGTTTGTCGTCCTGGACCAGTGAGGCTTGTAACCAAACTTTAAACCTTTTTCTTATGGACATTTCCAAGTGTGTTTTTATGACCATTGTTAGGTCAATGGTTGGTTTCCAGTTATCAGTGAGTTTTAGACATAACGATGTACTTGCACAATGACAGTGCTTGTTTTGCGAGTGTTTCTCAAATGTGCTATTTATCAGGAATTTTATGAGTGAGTTTAAAGTGCTTTGTGGTTGACTCTGCTCCAACACCAACATGAGAACAAGCACTACAAATCGATAATCTAACAATTAATGGCCATTCTAAGCTTCAATGCCTCTGATTTCAATTGAGTAATATGTATATCGCTGTCGAATGAACTACAGCTTGTCACTTGTCGGTCACATTGTTGTGGGGCATGGAAAGTGTTGATGGATGTGTGCACTAATAACAGGTTAGTGTCTGCTTGTAAAAGAAAAGCAAAGCAAAGCATCCTGTTTTTCCCCCGCTTAAGAAATAGACCTGGGGGATGGTCACTGGGGAGGGATTGGAGCCTAACCCAGAATTCAATGGGCACCAGTCTATCGGAGGGTAACCGCACCGCCGAACCTTCCTGCTTTTTTAGCCTATGCCCTCAGGAACAGCCATTTCCAGCAGCCTTTCCTGTTGGCTGATAACCTATGCAAAACGAGACAGTATTTAAAGCCTTGTCTCAAGCAGAACAAATACTTGTGAGGACTTTCCATTGATATGAAGGACAATGAGGCATTGCAGCAGTTAATTAATACTAAACCTACCCCGAACCCTAAGCTCAACCTCAGTAACCTAAAGCAAATCAGCTATCATATGTGCTTTGTGCATTATCTTAAGCAATCCTTTTGAGTGTTGGATATAAAATTGTGATGGGTATTTATATTTAAAAGTAAATTAAGGTCAGGCATCTTTTTTTTTACAATTTCTGTTAGAGGATGTTTGGCATATGAACTGATTTGATCTGTGGATCTGTGATTTGAAGTGGAATTAAAATGTATGTAAAGAACCCTTAAGTTGAATGTTGTTATCGTAGGTATCATAATATACACTGTGGTGACTGTTATAATATAAAAAGTGTCAGTTTACACCAGGAATGTTTAATAGTGCATTATCATGCATTACAGCAGGTTTGACTGAAGCTAATATCTTGATGTAACAGTCAGCTTGAGCATTGTTGGCATTTTTGTTGATAAAGATGGGCAAACAGGTTATGAAAATATGTCTACGCTTTTTTATTTGATCTATATCTGACATTCCTCTGAACAGTTCACGCCCCTAAACTGACACTGACACTCTTGTACAAAAGGACAATGCTTCACGTGATCTGCTCGTCCAGAGGTAAACAGTTCAAATGGAGACAACAGAAAGGGGCATCCTTTAATGATCATGTTAAAAAGGGCACGTTATTCGGCCACAGCTATTTCTTTTGGTTTGCGTCCTTGGTTTCTTTGAACTTTGATTTCAAGCTTTTACATTTACAGCATTTAGCAGACGCCCTTACCCAGAGCGACTTACAAGTTATACAGTCTTACAATCCAAGCAATTGTGGGTTAAGGGTCTTGCTCAAGAACCCAACAGTGGTAGCAAGGCAGAGGTGGGGTTTGAACCCTGGACCTTCTGGGACCTTCTGGGACCTGTACCTTACCCGCTAGGCTACCACAGTCCCACAGCTTTTTATTTTCCTTTGACATCAGCCACCTCTTTAGAAATTTCGGCAAACATGGAGCGATTGCGATTTTTCGTTCACACTGCCCCAAAGAAAAACTGTGTCACATATGACGTAAATGATTGGATTTGGGCCAGTTTTACCTGCTGTGTGAACGTAGCTCCAAAGACATGCATGTTAGGTTAATTGGTGTTTCTAAAGTGCCCTTAGTGTGTGATTGTTTGTGTATGTGAGTGCGTGTCCCGCAACAATGATAAGATTAAGTGGATAAGAAAGTGAATGAATGAATGAAATAACCGTGATGTTTGATGCAGTATCTTTTGCAAATAAAAAACTGTAGACAGCACAGGAAAGGGGTGGTGGCTCAGTGTTTATGATTTACATATTAAGTGGTAAACAGCAGTCATATTGCTCTCTGTCTGCCTGAAGATGTGTTTGACTAGTATTTGTAAACAGGGTCATAATTCAAGTCAGATTTATTTATATAGCGCTTTTTAAAATGGAACATTGTCTCAAAGCATTACAATTTTAAGCAAACTTTACAATTTTAAATTATCTCCTAACATCTACGTCCAATCCCAAACTGAGCAAGCCTATGGCTACAGTGGAAAGGAAAAACTCCCTCAGCGTTATGAGGAAGAAACCTTGGGAGGACCAAGACTCAAAAAGGGAGCCATCCTCCTTGGGTGATGTAGATGAAAAATGTAAGAATGAAAGTAATTTATATAAACTAATAAGTTTAGATAAATTCATGTGGTTAAAATTTTATACAGACACAAGTCGGGTGAACTGTGACGGTGTTTTTGGGCCACTGAAAAAAAAGAATAAACTCGTAATATTTTGAGGATAAAGTCGTAGTATTTCTAAAGTCGAAATTCTGAAACTTTGGGTCATTATTTGTAGGCCATCCACATGACATGACGAATAAATCGTCAATGCATTCTTACGAATCGATGTTCCATAACATGTTAGGGCTGCGGTAGATGCTGTCAAAAACCCTGGGCTCGATGATGTGACCATGGATATCCTTGTAAACACGACCGCTGCCTGAGATTTCTCCTTCCAGAAAAGAGACAATAACATCCAAGTCTGTGATTCTTCCTTCTGAATAAACTCAGCTTTATAGCGCAACCCTTTTAGTGTACTTATAGTCATAACATATCTGATTTTAATGGGCCAGGACATTTAGTAGGCAATTTCTTTGTTTGTATAACCATAGGTAGGCTATAGCTTTATTAGCTCATAGTCATTCATTCATTCTCTTATTCTTCTATCCACTTAATCCTAGCCAGAGTCATGGGAAAGCACATCCTTTATTATATTTTAATAAACTTTATTAAATTCTCAGTTAGGCTACAGTGTCAGCACTACGTCTTTATTCTCGACATACTACAACTTTAATCTCAATATATTACAACTTTAATCTCGAAATAGTACGACTTTATTCTCCAAATACGAGTTTGTTCTCGAAATCCAACCATTTTCTTTTCTCAAGTGGCCCTAAAACCCTGTTGTAGTGAAGAGACCAAACGTAAACGGACTCAAAAACCCGCCAAATATATTACGACACAGCTGCGTCATCTATGACGTCGGTCCCTGCATGGTCGGGAAAATAGAAATGGAGGACGAGCAGAGCTCTGGAACGCAAGAGGCTTTAAATTTAGAATCAAGTTGGCGTCGTCCTCTTCGTTTCAATAAATGATGTACTATAAGAGCTTATGTTAAATCGCCACGTTTGATTATCTGTTGCAAATAAAAAGTATAACAATAAAGGAAGTTTATGGTCCAGTGTTATGAACTGATTTATATAAAGGATGTACAGCTATCAGATTAGCACGGCTGACCGGAGCCTCGTTTCATAATTAAGTTGAAATGTGAATTTACAGACCTATTCGCATACAATCCTGGTACAGGACGCATGAAAAGTGTAAATGGGATCAAATGACCATTTGCATGCTCGTTTACATTTCAACCTGCAACCCTGTCCCTTTGCTAGGAAACAATGGGGGAGGATTTAGCTTGCAAATGTGTGTTAGGACCTGCACTTGGTGTAACTCGGTCTAAACGGTTGTCAGACACGAAGCAAAGGTGATCAGATTTAAATGTTTTTAAAAGTGTCTTAAAGGCTGGCTTGGAATTCAGTGTTTATACTCGGAAGGACATTCAGGACATGAATGCAAGTGATTTTTTTAAAGGAACAGTGGAAACACAATAAACCAACCAAAAACAAGACAAATGATCTCATGATTCAAGGAGCCATGAGGTGTGGGAAATAACAGTAATAACCAACTTTTCTTAAGTTACATTAAATAATCATATAACAATCTACATATAGTAATGTGCACTACTGGTAGCATTTCATGTCTAGCATACTGTTGGAAGTAGGCTGCATGTAGCTTTTGGAAAGATGTGATATTATGTTTCCCAACACTGAAACTGCATAATTTATATATAAATTTGATTATACCAGTAATTGTAGCCTCTGGAGAATGAAGCTGCTGTGGTCATCCATGTATCAGGAGAGGTTATGTGGACTTTGCCAGACTATACTGAAAAGGCTGTCCCCCCACCAATGGAGTAAGTGGGTTGAAGTTACCTGAGTAGGGTGAGTTTGCTGCGAGGAAAGCCACACACAGCCTTCGACTGGGGAGTTGTTTTGTTTTATGCTATTTCTAAACTAAATAGACATGCTAATTCATATTAGTTGGGTTCTAAGTAGACTCAAAAACTTCTCAGCTGGAGTTGTTTTTAGGTGAGCATCAAGACTCTACTGTGTACCATTATGCGGTGGTGGAATGAACTTCCACTGGATCTTTGAATCGCTCAGAGTCTTGCTGCCTTCAAACAATGACTGTAGCCTCACTTAGTAATCATAGATTGATATTGCACCTACACCTTTTAATTAATTTTTATTATTTTGTTTGTTGTTTTTTTCCTGCATCAACTCATATGAGGGTTTTGGTTGGATGATGTTCTTGGTCTGTAGGTTATTTAGCCTGAGGTAATGTCTACTAAGAAGACTACACAGCACTTCTGTAAGTCGCTCTGGATAAGGGCATCTGCTGAAAGCTGTTAATGTATTGTAAATAAATGAAGTCCTAAATGTCATTAAAATGTCAGTGCCCCACATAAAGTGACACCTGGGCCCTGCTGCCACCTCAAACTGGCCTTGAAAGCTGATTTTGCACTGTTATATATTTGGTAAGATTGGCTGTCTGGTCAAAAATTGTAGTAAAAGACAACCACCGAAAATGATCAGGCACTGTCAGAATTTATGGAATATTTTGGACTAAAATCTGAGTGCAACAGTCTAAAAGTCCTTAACCTGAGGACCTGGATAATGTGAAATGTGGTACAGCTCAAATGCAGTTAAGGAAACGGCATAACGCAAACAAAACATGGAATTTAAAGGAAGATCAGTTTGTGATAGAGCAGCCAGAATGTCTTTTTGATGTCCCAGTTTTATTATGACTGGGCAAACTGGGCGCTCCATGGAAAGAAATAACCGATGAATTAGAGCTTTCAGGTGTGTAACAAGCAAACATTATTGCATGCATCAAGTTTATTTACCTTCATGACAGCATAAAACTATTTAATGCTTACAAGTTTGATGACACGATCCGCACGTAGTCATTTAAATGCAGGTCTGTCATTAGAAAATCTTCACTGTATAATCAGACATGATATCACAGTCTGTCAGAGAATCAGGCCAAGACTGAATGGGAATCACTTCATACAGTGTGTCTTGTAATGATGTTGTAACGCTGCTGAAATCTCAACTTAATCTGACTTAACCTGGCTAATGGGGTAAACAGGCTAACAGGACTAGGAATCTGACAATGGACAAGAAGTGATGTATGCTAATTTAATTTCCAGAGTTAACTAAACATTTGTTTAACCAGTTATTTTCATAGACATTTCTAATTAAATGATTCATGTAGATATTTGGTTCGAGACTTTTCTGTATTTTCCTAGTTCAAAAAAGAGGCAAATGTAATTTAATGTTGGTACATTGTACAAACTCTGACCTTGACTATTTGTAACTTTTCATACAGATTTGTTCATTTGAATGGATACAAATTTGCAAGCTTAAAACCATCTTCCCAAGAAAGCTATGACTATGTGACATTATTACATTCAAATATGTTTAACAACCACAGTGCTTACATTAGCACAAAATATTTTTACTCTACTATTAGTCGAGTTATTATTTTCAGGCAAATGTTCAATTCATCATACATTAGTTCAGTAATCCTTCTTTTGAGGTGATAGCAAGTTATTTTTATCAATCAACAAAATTGAGGACTGTGTAAAGGAAATAAAAGATTGGATGTTATTTAATTTTCTCTTACTTAACTCAGATAAAACTGAGGTTCTATTAGTGGGACCCAAGGCTGTGAGAGACAGGTTGGCTACATCTATCCTAAATCTAGATGGCTGTCCAGTATTGCCCAGTCCGTCTGTAAAAAACTTAGGGGTCACATTTGATTCAGATCTCTCCTTTGATGTGCATATTAGCATCATCCACTCGATTGCTTTCTTTCACTTACACTCTACTCTCTTACCTTATCCATCCCCTCCTCTTTTAATGACGCAGGAGAAAACTGGTTCAATATGCGTTTAATAACCTCAAAGGTTGGATTACTGTAAAGCCTTTACTTCTGGATCTCTGTAAATCTATACATAAACTTCAATTAGTTCAAATCAAGCCCTCCCGAGTGCTAACGTCAAACTAGAAAATTTGATCATATCAGTCCTTTTCTAATCGGTCAATCACTACCCTTTTTCCCCTTCCCCTTTCCTCACATCTCTTCGCCCCCTCCGCGTTCTTGCTGCCACCTAAAGTAGGTCGTCCACCCAATCGAGATCCCTTGCCTTTATTGCCCCGACCGCCCTTATGCTTCTTTCTTTTCCCCATCAGGAAAGTTGACTCTTGTTTCCCCGTGGGTGCCCCCTCATTCTCCAGGGGGAGGGGGACAAAAGCTTCGCGTGATATGGGTAGAAGATGTAGCGTCAACAACCTTGTTTGTGTTCCTTCCTGTCATTGCGGTTACTGTTCAAGGCGGTACTCCTTCCCCCTATAGATCCACCGCCACAGTACCTTTTTACGCCTTCTTTCTCCTAGCGCCACAGTTGCCAATAAGCCCGCATACATGGCCCCCTCCTTTAGACGGCGTCGGGCCACTGTGCCAACCCGGCACTTCGAGCATTTTTTCTCCGGAAGGTACCTCCTCCCCGTCAAGGGATCCCAACGCATTTTCCTTCTGCTTCATCCCTCCCATACCCTTTCGTTGGTATGCCGGAAGCAGACAGTCCTAACTAAGATTTTACCTTTCTTGCGAGGGAATTAGGTGGTTTCGCCTTCTCTTCCTATTCTTGATTTGTGTCCACGTGTTGGTTATGGCGCAGAGGGTTCTTCATTTCTTCGCGTGTTCATTATACCTTCCTACGTCCTTCAGTTCTATTGTCTGACTAGCTTCTTAATGTCATTTTTTAGCTCTATGTCCTTTCTTCCCTGATTTCTTCCTTTCCTACTGTTGCTCTTTACCGTCTTTGTGGGTATTCCTCAACGTTGTCCTTCGTTCGCCTTTCTTAATCCAGACGATAATCTCTTTTTTTGGGTCGCTCTTCCCAAAAAAGATGTCTTATTGTTATCATATACTTTTTATTTTTGTCTGTTCTTCTTCCCCCGTCCCCGTTTTTTTTCCACTTTCCTCGCGTTTTCTCCCTCGTTTTTCTTTTTTCCCCTATCCCCCCTCTCGCTCTTTTTCTCTCTTGCTTTGCTCTGTGCCTCTACCATTCTTTCTGCTTCTTGGTCTTAGAGGTCCGTAAAATAAAGGAGAGAAAAAGTGTTATTGCCGTTCTATCTCCCACAAACCCTTTCCTCAATTTTCTCCCTGCCATCCTTCCTCTTCAGCCGACTATTAATATCTTGCTGTCTCCCTGCTACCCTGCCTTACCCAATTTTCTTTTATGTATCACATACCAAAGTATTCTCCGTCAAAAGAACAGTCTTCCTCTTGAGAGTGTATTTTTCCATATCCCATTTGCCGACTTGTTCCACTCCCCCCGCCATTCTGTTCCTGTAAGAGACTAGTAAAATAAGGTAAACAAGGAATGGATAAGGGATGAAGAGCTATGAAAAAGGGACGGAGGCGGAGAGGAAGAAAAAAGCCAGAGGGAAAGTGGGCAAGGGAGAAATGAGCAAAAGATCGGGGAGAAAAAGCAGGAGGATCAAAGGACGGATAACTAATTACATTTTCTGTTTTCTCTCCGAGGTGTGTTCCGGTACCAGTTCCAGCCCCACACATGATGTTCATCCGCTGCAGCTTCACTCAAGCTGCTTCCGTCATCAGCTCCAGCCCCATCATATCCGGGCCATTTAATGCCGATGTGCATATTTCACATTTTATTTTAACTATGACTCCATGACTTTAGTTTCATTCTTAGATTTATCATCTACGCTGCCCAAGGAGGTTGGGTCCGTTTTTGAGTCTTGGTCCTCCCAAGGTTTCTTCCTCATAACACTTAGGGAGTTTTTCCTTGCCACTGTCGCCCTAGGCTTGCTCAATTTGGGATTGGACGTATATATTAGGAGATAATCTAAACTTGTAAAGCTGCTTTGAGACAATGCTCCGTTGTAAAATGCGCTATATAAATAGATCTGACTTGACTTTTTTTTGCGGTCTGTTATTGAAATGAGTAAATGTTAACCTCCTATAGCATTTCCCACAAGCAGAAGTGAAACTGGTTTTAGGAAAGTTTTCTCTGACCATTAAAGAGTCACTTTAACCAGAAGAGCTATAAACTGTGTGCTATTTTGCTCATTTCTAACGTTTACTTTCCATTGTAAAGCTTCTTTAGCGTAAAACCCTGAAGTGAGAGCCCTTATCAAGAAAACACCCTTGTCAAACGTTTCCTGTAGGTTTTCACCAGGTTTGCACACACTGTAGCTGGTATTTTGGCCCATTCCTGGACATGTACTGGCCTGCTATGGACAGGTGTCTTTTATACAGATAACGAGGTCAAACAGGTGCCATTAATACAGGTAACAAGTGGAGGACAGAAGAGCTTCTTAAAGAAGTTACAGGTTTATGAGAGCCAGAAATCTTGCTTGTTTGTGGGTGACTAAATACTTATTTTCCACCATGATTCACAATTAAATTCTTTACAAATCCTACAATGTGATTTCCTGGATTTTTTTTTCTCAATTTGTCTCTCATAGTTGAAGTGTACCTATGATGAAAATTACAGACCTCTCTCATCTTTCTAAGTAGGAGAACTTGCACAATCAGTGGCTGACTAAATACTTTTTTGCCCCACTGTATTTTAAATATTTTCAGAGTATATTGCTTCTTATTTATTGTATCGAAGGTATTTAGAGCTCTGCATTCAGTATTTAACCAAGAAGACTGGTCAACCCTGGGTGTAAGGTTTTGCGTTCATTCAAATATTTATGAAAGTCAGGGGAACCTAGACTCAAGTAACTTGGGAGGATGACAAACATTGTGACTTCCTCCTTGTTTCTACACTCATTGTCCATTTTATCAATCCCACTTACCATGTAGATGCACTTTGTAGTTCTATAATTACAGACTGTAGTCCATCTGTTTCTCTACATACATTCGCCTCCTTTACTCACTTGTTCTCTAATGGTTAGGACCCCAGAGGACCACCACAGATCAGGTCCTATTTGGGTGGTGGATCATTCTCAGCACTGCAGTGACACTGATGTGGTGGTGTGTTAGTTTGTGTTGTGCTGGTATAAGTGGATCAGACATTGCAGTGCTGCTGGAGTTTTAAACACCTCATCCTGAGGAAGGATTAGAGGATGACTAACACAAAAAATTTGCAACAACAGATGAGCTACTGTCTCTGACTTTACATCTACAAGGTGGAGCAATAATGTAGACGTGTCTAATATGCACACACTGCTAAAGGTCACAGCCAGACATTACTATTTAACAGCTTATCAATGCTAGTCATATTACATGCATATTTACAATAATAAATACAGGCATGTTGTGTTATGTACTGTATCCTGAAGACTAGCATTATCAGCATTATGGAGTCTAATGTAGTGTTTGCTGCCATTCAGCGCTTTGTAGCGTTACACTGTGACACCCAGCACAGGAGGGAATCTGTATTTAGATGTATTTAGTGTATGTTCATAGTGTTTGTGATGTCGCTGCAAGAGAACATGCAAGTAAGATATTATGGCACATTGTGTATTATAATTGTGCACATGACAATACACTTCAACTTTGATCATCAAAGAGCTCCAAGAGCTTTAAAGCAAGGACCTGCAGGCTAAATGATTCTTCTTACCACCAAGCAATTAGATTCCTAAATTCTAAGTGGTGCTCTAAGGTACAAATGCTCAGGGTACAAACTACAGAATTAGAATAAATAGCATAATGCTACATTGTTTGAAACTTATATTTACATTTATTGTTTTATGTTGCATGTAAGTTTCAAGGTTGTCTTTGAGTAAATTAGGAGTACCTGTCAAAAGAATGTTAATGCTTGCTGTAATCTTGGGTTATTCTGTGGACTAACACATAAAAACCTTGAACAATGATTGTTGAATTCATTTAGCCTATTGTAACATATTCAAAAAGGAAACCTTTGATTGAAGAAAGAAAAATAATTCTGTAGTGAACAATACGGTGGCAGAAGTACAGTCAAACCCAGCTATTCAAACTATTGTTTTCTGAATTTCACTATCAAAACCAATAATGTCTTATAATAAATGGCGACCCGGAAGCAAATTAACTTCTTACCTCTACCTACACAGTTTTGTTGTACCTATGTATTCACCTTTTTTCTTAACACAGGCCCAGGCACAACTGTGCCCTGTTTGGGAGGACTGGGTAGGGGTTGCTATTACATAACACACACACACACACTCTCTCTCTCTCTCTCTCTCTCTCTCTCTCTCTCTCTCTCTCTCTCTCTCTCTCTCTCTTTATGGATGAACTGAGACAAGCTGGCTCGAATTCAGATGTTCTGTAAGATTTACTCTAAAAAGAAAGTTCTGAATAGACCCGTCTGTTTCTTGATTTCTGCAATAGAATATTTTATGATATTCTAGCACTCCAGACACTAGACTTTATATTACAGAGTAATCATTTTTGGCTTCATAGTTATATATCGGCATAAATCTGCTGGCAGTAGTGATAGCAACTTTGAGATAGCACTGATTATTATTGAAGAAATTGCAAAATCCTGTGTTTTGACACAAGCGACAGTCCTGTGTTACAAAAACAAACATTATCCTCTCATTTTAGATAATGTTTATAACACAACAGGTCATGCAGTTTCAGGTTACAGGTTTAATCCTTACTTCCTGGTACTGTTTCCCACACCAGCACAACACACACTAACACACCACCACCACATCCGTGGCCACAGCAGTGCTGAGAATGATCCACCAACAAAATAGTACCTGATCTGTGGTGGGCCTGTGGTGTTCCAGAACAGAGTAAACTAACAAAGTATGTAGAGAAACAGATGGACTACAATCTGTAATTGTATGTATGTGTGTATGTATGTATGGACGTATTATATATATATAAAGGGAACACTCAAATAACACATCCTAGATCTGAATGAATGACATATTCTCATTGAATACTTTGTTCTGCACAAAGTTGAATGTGCTGACAACAAAAGAAATGCCACCCCACACCATTACTGACCCACTGCCAAACCGGTCATGCTGAAGGATGTTGCAGGCAGCAGATCGCTCTCCATGGCGTCTCCAGACTCTGTCACGTCTGTCACATTTGCTCAGTGGTGAATCTGCTTTCATCTGGGAAAGAGCACAGGGCGCCAGTGGCGAATTTACCAATCCTGGTGTTTCTCTGGCAAATGCCAGAGGGCACGGTGTTGGGCTGTGAGCACAACCCCCATCTGTGGACGTCGGGCCCTCATACCATCCTCATGGAGTTGGTTTCTAACCGTTTGTGTAGACACATGCACATTTTGTGGCCTGCTGGAGGTCATTTTGCAGGGCTCTGGCAGTGCTCCTCCTGTTCCTCCTTGCACAAAGGCGGAGGTAGCTGTCCTACTGCTGGGTTGTTTTTGCCCTCCTATGGCCTCCTCCACGACTCCTGGTGTACTGGCCTGTCTCCTGGTAGTGCCTCCAGCCTCTGGACACTACGCTAACAGACACAGCAAACCTTCTTGCCACAGCTCGCATTGATGTGCCATCATGGATGAGCTGCACTACCTGAGCCACTTGTGTGGGTTGTAGAGTCCGTCTCATGCTAACCACGAGTGTGAAAGCACCCACCAACATTCAAAAGTGACCAAAACATCAGCCAGAAAGCATAGGTACTGAGAAGTGGTGGTCTGTAGAACCTGCAGAACCACTCCTTTATTGAGTGTGTCTTGCTAATTGCCAATCATTTCCACCTGTTGTCTATTCCATTTGCACAACAGCATCTGAAATTGATTGTCAATCAGTGTTGCTTCCTAAGTGGACAGTTTGATTTCACAGACGTTTGATTTACTTGGAGTTATATTGTGTTGTATGTATATATATATATATATATATATATATATATACATACACAGCGGGGAAAATAAGTAAATATATTTCTGATGGGTCTATTGACATGTAATTTTTACCAGATGTTGGTAACAACACAAATACTCCACAAATATAAAGCAGTCAAAACAAATAAGGCCAAAAATTATGTGTAATAAAGTGAAATAACACAGGGAAAAAGTATTGAACAGGCTTACTGAAATGTATTTAATAATTAGTAGAAAAGCCTTTGTTGGTAATGATAGCTTCAAGACGCCTTCTGTATGGAGAAACTAGTCGCATGCATTGTTCAGGTTTGATTTTGGCCCATTCTTCCTCACAAACTATCTTCAGATCATGAAGCTTCCGGGGGCCTCTTCTATGAACTCTGATTTTCAGTGCTTTCCATATATTTTCAGTTGGATTCAAGTTGGATGATTGGGCCATTCTAGCAGTTTATTTTCTTTCTCTGTAACCACTTGAGAGTTTCCTTGGCTGTATGTTTGTGATCATTGTCTTGCTGAATGTCCACCCTCATTTCATCTTTAGCATCCTGGTAGATGGCAGCAGAGTCTTATCAAGAATGTCTCAGTACATATCTCCATTCAGCTTGTCCAAATGCTGTGCAGCAAACTTTAAACGAGCTTCAACATGCATTTTCTTCAGCAATGGAGTCTTGCATGGTGAGCATGCATAAAGGCAATTCATTCTTTGGAACAACTGTACCTGCTAATTCCAGGTCTTTCTGAAGCTCTCCTCGAGTGGTCCTTGGCTCTTGGAGAACACTTCTGATTAATTTTTTTGACTCCTCTGTCAAGAATCTTGCGAGGAGCACCTGGTCGTGGCTGGTTTATGGTGAAATGATGTTCTTTCCACTTCCGGATGAAAGCCCTAACGGTACTCATTGGAACATGCAGAAGTTTAGAAATACATCTGTAACCAATACCATTTGTATGTTTTGCAACAATAAGGTTGCGAAGGTCTTGAGAGAGGTCTTTGCTTTTATCCATCACAAGATGCTTGTTGTGCAAGACCTTGGTAATAAGAAACCTTTTTGTAGGCCATCAATCAGGACTAAACCAGCTGATATTAATTTGCACTGATAGGGACAGGATTGCTTTATAAATACTGACATATTTTAGCTGATGTTTTGGCTTTCCATGCCTTTTTGCACCTCCTTTTCTTCATGTATTCAATACTTTTTTCTTGTGTCATTTCACTTTATTACACATAACTCCAATTCTGGACTTATTTGTTTTGACTGCTTTATATTTGTGGAGTATTTGGGTTGTTACCAACATCTGGTGAAATTTTCATGTCAATAGGCCCATCAGAAATATATTTACTGAGAGAAATAGGAGAAAAAAAATCCAAACCTACATGGCCCTGTGTGGAAAACCGATTGCCCCCTAAACCTAATAACTGGTTGGGCCACCCTTAGCAGCAACAACTGCAACCAAGCGTTTGCCATAACTTGCAATGAGTCTTTTACAGCATTGTGGAGGAATTTTGGCCACTTATCTTTGCAGAATTGTTGTAATTCAGCCACATTGGAGGGTTTTTGAGCATGAACGGCCTTTTTAAGGTCATGCCACAGCATCTCAATAGGATTCAGGTCAGGACTTTGAGCAGGCCACTCCAAAGTCTTCATTTTGTTTTTGTTTTTTAGTTTTAGCTTGAAGTCACGAACGGATGGCCGGACATTCTCCTTTTTTGGTAGACAGCAGAATTCATACAGTAGTTCCATTTATCACAGCAAGTCTTCCAGGTCCTGAAGCAGCAAAACAGCCCCAGACCATCACACTACCACTACCATATTTTACTGTTGCTATAATGTTCTTTTTCTGAAATGCTGTGTTACTTTTACGTTTAAGTGATGTCCTGATTGAGAACAGGTGTGGCAATATTCAGGGCTGGGTGTGGTGGCTAGAGACAGTGAACTCAGGTGTGATAAACCATAGTTTTAGATGGGGGGGTCACTTTTTCACGCAGAGTAGGTTTGGATTTTTTTTCTCCTTTAATAAAAAACACCTTCATTTAAAAACTGCATTTTGTGTTTACTTGTGTTTACTCACCAAGCAGAAGTTATTAAAAATGAAAACCTGAATCTGTCACTAGGGTACACAAACTTCTGCAGTAAAAAGGGCCAGTATCTAAGAGCACAACTAGTAGATAACTTGTTTTCATTTCTTTAATTTGTTCAGTGGACCAATTTCTTACAAGACAGTTTGAGTGTGTGACACTTCCGGTTCCATTTCCTCCTTTGATGTTAACAGTGCATGTTATCAAAATGTAAACATTTGAAATGTGTGAACCTTTGACTGAGCTTTTGAAAAACTCATCAGGCTTGACACTTGTCTGTTTTTGGAGCTTTTGGAGCTAAATAATTTTTTGCTTTTACTGTGTTCTGTACTGTGTTACATTCATTGCTTGGAAACAAATCTGATTAAGTAAGGATTTTCTAACTTTATATGAAATGAAATGTAAAATAAGACGTTACAAAACTCAGTCAGCATTTGTTTCTGATATATGAACTTGTGAACTTTCTATGTCATCTGTACGTTTCTGAACTTGTATTGGCACCAATGCTATCACATTTATGTATTGTGATTCTTCAGAGGAAAGTGCAGACGGTGGACGGTGTAAACATGCACACGGTAATGGCGTGTCTGTATTGGCTCAGGCGTTGTAGCAGTGGTGTTATTCTGCCCTGCTCTATTTCAGAATGTCTCACTGTCACCATAATCTCATGTAGCCGTGCCCTCTTTCTGAACAATGTGTGAAATATAATTTACACTCAGTGGCATGCTTGCTCTCTCAGCCAGCCTGATTCTGAACACTGAGACTTCAAAGTTGTTGCAGATTCCCTACATGAACGTATTTTTTCATCCTAGCAGGCTCGAAAACCACACAGAAAAATCTGAAAGCCAGCCTTAGTCAGCACAGCCTGGTCTGTGTGCTTCGTGGCCTTCTCTGGCTGTTGTCATCGTACGGGTAATCAGGATTATAATCATGGCCTTTGTGCCCCTGATGACGGAGGTCTTTGGGTCCATGACAGACAAGCAAGCCTCATGGCTACAGTGAGAGAAACCTTGTCAGTCAGCAGCAACCACGAAGCTGGCCAAAGCACACAGGACTTTTTGGAACAAAGGACCTTTATATAATACAGCAGTGAAGACTCCCATCATCCTCTATTTCCTACTCGTCTGGATGAAATACATTAACCTGAGATCAGCCAAGCCAAACAATTGAAACAGATTCCTAACACAAAAAGAAATATTTTACTGATAACATACTGTTTGCTGTTCCTCTAAAATTTCAGTAAACCTTTCTGATTTATTTTTTTTAACGCAAAACATGAATGATAATAATACATATAATTTATATAGAGCCTTTCATTTTACATTTACATTTACAGCATTTAGCAGACGCCCTTATCCAGAGCAACTTACAATTGGTACAGTCTTACAATCCAAGCAATTGTGGGTTAAGGGTCTTGCTCAAGGACCCAACAGTGGCAGCTTGGCAGAGGTGGGATTTGAACCCCAGACCTTCAGGTCCATAGTCCAGTATCTTAACCGCTAGGCTACCACAGCTATCACACCACCCAAGGTAGCTTTACAAATTCTAACAGTTATAGAAATTATATAGAGGAAGTAGAAGATGAAAGGAAATGTTGGGTTTTTAAAAAAGTTTTAAACGGAGAAAGAGAGGTTGTAGATGTAAAGAAAGCAGAAGTGAGTTCCAGAGCGCGGGGGGGCAGCCACAAGCTGAATTAACATTATTAAGTATTTAGGTACTTCACCATGATCTACAGTCATCCTGATCCCCTGTTAAGTTAAGCAAAAATATGAAATTAAAATCTCTCAGCCAGCACATTTAGTAACGGAAAACTTACCAATATGTTTACTGAGGGTTTAGCGAACCACACATAAACTGAGTCAGTCCTGGGAGTGACTGAGTAGGTCTGGGAAACCACAAATATGTTTTTGTTCACACTACAACTCCCTAAAACCCCCCACCCCCATTCACCAGTATGTATTCTTTTTTATGTTCAACTGTCTTCATTTGACCACTGACTGACTTCATTTTAGTCTTACATATTTTCGTAAGAGCCATTGGGCCACCATTATCTTCCACTTGTTTGCCTTTTGGCTCTGTTTGTAATAAATGATTCATTTTCCTTTAAGTGTCCTTGAATTTGAATTAATTACACGCATTTTCTGTGGCCCCATTGTTGCTTACAATTTTCAGTCCTGTATTCTGTTAGGTATACTGCATGTGTGTGTACAGTGGGGCAAAAAAAGTATTTAGTCAGCCACTGATTGTGCAAGTTCTCCTACTTAGAAAGATGAGAGAGGTCTGTAAATTTCATCATAGCTACACTTAAACTATGAGAGACAAAATGAGAAACAAAATCCAGGAAATCACATTGTAGGATTTGTAAAGAATTTAATTGTAAATCATGGTGGAAAATAAGTATTTGGTCACCCACAAACAAGCAAAATTCTCAAAGCAAAACCTCGTCATGTTTGGAGGAAGAAGAATGCTGAGTTGCATCCCAAAAACACCATACCTACTGTGAAGCATGGGGGTGGAAACATCATGCTTTGGGGCTGTTTTTCTGCAGAGGGGACAGGACGACTGATTCGTGTTAAGGGAAGAATGAACGGGGCCATGTATCGTGAGATTTTAAGCCAAAAACCCCTCAACTTCCATCAGTGAGAGCCATTGAAGATGGAACGTAACTGGTCTTCCAGCATGACATTGATCCCAAACACACTGCTCGGGCAACGAAGGAGTGGCTCCGTAAAAAAGCCATTTCAAGGTCCCCCCTGGGAGTGGCCTAGCCAAGTCTCCAGACCTCAACCCATAGAAAATTTGTGGGGGGAGTTGAAAGTCCGTGTTGCCCAGCGACAGCCACAAAAACATCACTGCTCTAGGGGAGATCCTGCATGGAGGAATTGGGCCAAAATACCAGCTACAGTGTGTGCCAACCTGGTGAAGACTTACAGGAAAAGTTTTGACTTCTGTCATTGCCAACAAAGGTTATGTTACAGAGTGTTAAGTTGAACTTTTGTTATTGACCAAATACTTATTTTCCACCATAATTTACAATTAAATTCTTTTAAAATCCTACAATGTGATTTCTAGGATTTTTTTTTCCTAATTTTTTCTATAGCCCCACTGTATATATCAGGACTATATATATATATATATATATATATATATATATAGATAGATAGATAGATAGTCCTGATGTAACCTTGTGTGTCTGTTGCTAAAATGGCTGCTGATGCTTGTAGTGATGTTAAACAAACAAACAATTAATTCTAACTCCAAGCCAGATTTATCTATTTATAAAAGAAATGATAAGAACCCCATCCTTCCTTCAGGCATGATTGTATATCTTGAACTTAACCCTCTCATGATCTTCATTACATTTATTACAACAGTTCTGCTTAAAGGTATTAAAGGTATTCAAACATAGCATTCATTTGTGGTATTAATCCTTTCAAAAACACTGCAGTCCCTTTAGAGTTTTCTGTAAATTTGTGTATATATGACATAATATCATAATATCATCAGATGTCCCAGAAGTCCTAGAAGTACATAAAGAGAACCCAATGAAACTAATAAAACAAATATTATACTGGCTGATTTTTTACTGAAGAAAATGTAAATGTAAATTTAACGTTAATGTAATTTATTTTAATATTTACACGTCATGATGTATGTGAGGAAGGAAGAAGAATTTGAAATACTTCTACTCGTAGGAAATCAATCCAAAAGAGTAAATGTTACTGAATGTAAAAAACTAATCCAGGTCATGAGCAAATAAGAGTTTGCATCAGTGCCTTATTGAGGCTTATAAACTCATTAATCGTGACATAATTCACAGTGGGGTTTGTTGACTTGGTCAGTGCCTTTGGTCAGTGCCTTTGTGTACATATTGAACAAGTTCTGTAAATCCTTGTCTTGCCTTTATGACGTGCGTAACATCTATAGTTTGCATGGAAATAAGTTTGTAATCTTTAAACATGAGGAGCAAACAATTCATGAAATACTGAAAGACAAGAGACAAAAGACAGATACAAAAGACAGATCTCAAGAACGTTGTAATGATCTGTTTCTGCAGGCAAAGGTCACAAGGTATGTCTGTAATGCGATAAGCAAGGATGTAGTGAAGGAGCTGTGAGTCTCTATGGTTCTACATAAATGACAACGTAAAATATTTTTATATTATAAATAATTAATTTACTAAATATCTTTGTATCTATGGGAACAGACTGTAGTTACCATCTAATATATTTCAGAGCTTAGTTGTAATTGTTATTTCTTATTCAGTCTGTGCATGGTGTTAATATTGCTGACTGGTGTGGTGTTTGTTTACTCAGTTAGAGTCAATGGTTACAGATTACCAACGTAGTCTGGTTTCACTTGTGCAGGGATACCATGAAAACCTTAGAGAAAGCGTATTTATTTAGTCATATAATTGCATCTTGTAAATGTTTTAAGACTCATTATAAGTGAGGTTTGAGTAATCGGATTTCATCAGATACAGATACAAAACAGCTGAGTAATTCAGCACACTATAGTTTAATATGTATCTGTTCGTACAAGAGCAGCCATCTAATAAACGACTGTGGCATTCGTGGAAAATACAGGGTTATTTGGGAGGGTGGGAAAATAATGCCTTCTTGAATATTTCTTATATGAACATAATGAACACTGTATGCGTTATTCATCTGTGGTAGGATTAGTTCTAGACATGCATTCCACATAATATATAACCAGGGCATTAAGCTTCAAAGCATCGAGCCATGACACAATCCACAAGAAGAACGTAAAGCAATACCTGGTGTCAGTCTCGACCACACAAGGCCACGATTGTTAGTGGGAGGTATCATATTCTTCTTTTTTAATAAACCGTACTCTATACCCTCCAGCTGGATGGGTGATGAAGGAATATTGTCGGATGGGTTCATCAATAAATGAAACTAGATGTTCAGGTTTTCATTCAATAATTAACAACAACGATTGCATGTCGTGTGCCTTCTATTCATTCTCTCTGGACTGTTGACAGATTAGGCCAGGGTGCAATAGTTGGGAGTGATATGAACAGATGATCTGGCTCTTACATGATCCTGTGGCTTCCTGTCCTCATTAGGAGAACTGGGGACAGAGAGCAGAGGGCCATATGGTCTATAGAGCTGCCTTGTGGTATAAAATGTTTTTAGGAGCTGCCTTGTGGTGCAAAATGTTTTTAGGAGCTGCCTTGTGGTTTAAAATGGTACTACAGCAAACGGTTTCGTATGTCTTAGCACGATTTTGTACTCCGTCGGGTTTTAAGAATTAGAAGGTTCTGTCTTGCTCTGAATCATTTATAAGTCGCGGTTGATCTTGGGTCTTGTGTTTTCGGCTTAGTCCTTTTCATTTCCCACCTACAACTACCACTACCCCTGGCAAAAATGATGGAATCACTGCACTTGGAGGAAATTCACGCAGCTCTAGTACATCTCTGCAAATAAACAAATCAGCTGCTGTATTTTTGTTTAATAAATGAATCATTCTGACTTTGTGAAATTAAATTATGTTACTTCATGCCATATTTTCCCAGATCAAGTTGTACCTTGTAATACTGGCACAAGTCTAAATTAGTCTAAAAATGCAAATTAGTCTGTAGTTAAAAGCGAGTGCATGTAGACCATAACAAGCTGCTGGGCTGAATGAAAGAAAACATGGACCAACAAGAGTTCTCAATTGATACAATGGAAAACATAATAAAACTCCTTCAAGGAGGAAATTCAACATGGATATTGGTTATACCCAGTCAGCTGTGTCTTAAATTTGATCCAAGTATAAACAAAACAGTAAGGATTAAAAAGGAAATTATACAGGTATACAAAGTAAGATATTAAAGCATCAGGGTAGAAAAACCAAAGCAATACGCTTTGAAAATAGAAAATGCACAACAAAACAAATTAAAACAAATGGGCCGAAACAGGAGTCAATGTTTGTGACAGAACTGGGATTTACACATTGAACAGCGAAACAAAAACTGGAACTAATGCCTAAACAAAAGAAAGCAAGGTTACTGTGGGCTACAGAGATGCAATTGTGGAATGTGGATGACTGAATAAAAGTGATAATCACCAGTCACAAATCTGTATTGGCCAAGAATATGATGCTAGAACTTTTGTCTGGTGCCATACTGATGAAACATTTAAATATGAGTGAAATATTGGTCCATGACAAAGGCTCAGTCCTACAAAGCTGATGTATTGCTATTAGAGAAAGTTGGAACCAGCTTGATGTAAAATATTGTTTTTTGTTAATGAAATCTATACCTCAAAGAATTCAGGCCATCATATATCATTTACAGCATTTAGCAAACGCCCTTATCCAGAGCGACTTACAGAAGTGCTTTGTAATCTTTCTAGGAGACAGAACCTCATATTAGTACAAGTAAACAATAGCTCAAGAACACACTCCAACTACAACCTACTCGTATCTGGTGTAGAGAAATAAAACACAGGATTTTTTTTAAAGGAGGATATATAAATATGCAGTTTTATTCACTTCAGTCTTCACTTAAGTGCTGGGTGAAGAGGTGAGTCTTTGGTCACCTCTTGAAGACAGCAAGAGACTCAGCCATTCAGACATCCAGTGGAAGTTCATTCCACCACCTGGGTGCCAGGACAGAGAAGAGTCTTGATGCTGGTCTTCCTTCAATCTTACGTGGAGGATCCAGTCGGGCCAAGCTCGTGTCTCGGAGGGGGCGAGCTACAGAGCGTGGTTTGATCAGAGCCTTTAGGTAAGATGGTGCTGTTCCATTTTTGGCTTTGTAGGTGAGCGTCAAGGTTTTGTATCTGATGCGGGCAGCTACAGGGAGCCAGTGAAGTGAACACAGCAGTGGTGTGACATGAGAAAACTTTTGTTTGTGTAGAAAATCAGACGAGCCACAGCATTCTGAATCAGTTGCAGGGGTCTGATTGTACGCATTGGAAGACCAGCCAGAAGAGCATTGCAGTAATCTAGTTTTGTTATAACAAGAGACTGGACAAGCACTTGGGTGGCTTCTCTAGAGAGGAAGGGTCGGATTCTCCTGATATTGTAGAGGAGGTACCTGCATGACTGGGTCAGTTTGGAAATATGAGCAGAGAAGCTCTGTTGGTTATCAAAGATAACTCCAAGGTTTCTTGCGTTCTCTGAAAGTATGATGGAGGAGTTCACCTGGGAGATGGCAAGATCTTCATAAGGGGACTCCTCAGCAGGAATGAGAAGCAGTTCTGTTTTGCTGTGGTTTAGCTTCAAATGATGAGCTGACATCCACGATGAGATGCTCTACAAACATGCTGAGATACGTGTGGAGACCTGTACATCTGTTGGATCAAAAGAGAAAATGAGCTGAGTATCATCAGCATAACAGTGATAGGAGAAGCCATGAGAGGTTATGACTTCACCAAGAGATCGGGTGTAGAGAGAGAAAAGGAAGAGGTCCCACAACTGAGCCTTGTGGAACTTCAGTTGTAAGAGCACATGGTGCAGATACGGAGCCTCTCCATGATACCTCATAAGAACGTCCCACCAGGTAGGATGCAAGCCACTACCAGGCAGAGCCTGTGATTTCAAGACTGGAGAGGACAGAAAGGAGAATCTTATGGTCAACTGTGTCAAAGGCAGCCGAGAGGTCAAGAAGGATCAACATCGATGAAAGTCTGGATGCTCTGGCAGCATGACGTTTCTCAAAAACAGCCACCAGGGCAGTTTCTGTGGAGTGAGCTGCTTTGAAGCCAGACTGGTTGTGATCCTGTAGGTCATTCTGTGTTAGAAAGGTTGACAACTGGTTATACACACCCCGTTCAAGTATTTTTGAGAGGAAGGAAACAACTGATACTGGTCTGTAGTTGTTGATGTCTGAGACATCGAGTGTATGTTTCTTCAAGATAGGAATGACTCTGGCACTCTTGAAGGCAGAAGGAACATGACCAGATGTCAGGGAGTTGTTGATGATGGAGGAGATGAAGGGAAGAAGGTCTTGAGCAACCTTTAGTAGCACTGGTGATGGGATGGGGTCTAGTTGACATGTGGTAGGGTTGCTGGATGAGAGAGGTTGAAGTACATCATCTGTGGAAAGAGGAGAAAAACAGGTCAGGGTGTTGCATGGCTGCACATTTGCTCTGGGGATAGTGGCAGGTGCAAATGACTGGCAGATCTTGTTTATCTTTTCTTCAAAGAAAGTGGCAAAGTCTTCAGCAGTTAAGAAGGATGGCTGAGCAGGAGGTGGTGGGTTTCACTGAGCAAGACTACGTGGAGTTTGCATGGATCTGAAGCTTTCTTCTGTAGAAGGCTGTCTTGTTGGCTGTCACATCCGATGAGAATGTGGAAAGGAGTGCACGATAGTGCTGAAGATCTGCATCAAGCTTGAGAGAGGGCATAACAGATCAATAGATGAAGAGAGAGAAGAGATAAATAAACTGGTGGCAGATTCCAGTGGAAGAGCAGAAAAAGAATCCAGGCGTGGTAAAGTAGATAGGACACTAGAAAATAGCGAG